>CAODLS012749529.1:0-15754 GCA_948243855.1 Flueggea neowawraea
ATCCAATTCTGAAAAGAAAAATACAAAAAAGAATAAAAATGACTAAACATCATCACTATGTGTTTTTTCTAAGAGTACATCAACATTGTTGTAGATTTTAACAAAGTTTAATTAATCTTTTCCTCTGCACGCAAGAGCATATAAAAATAAAAAAGTAAATATTATTCAAGAAGTCAAACATAGAAATTTGATGTAGTATTTATAATAAAGTTATCTCACGAGTTTGTAGCTTAAATTTGTGGACACTCAGAATATGTATAGAAAGTTTAAGGTAGGCAGGTTAAAAACATATCAAAGCTTAATTGCATCACACACACACACAAAAGAAAAGAAAGAAAGAAAGAAAGAAAGAAAGAAAGAAAGAAAGAAAACATCAATGCTACCTCAGACAAGGCATTAACAACAGACAAACCCACACCATGTAATCCCCCAGAGACACTATAACCACTATTTGAACCACCAAATTTGCCACCAGCATGTAAGACCTGCAAAACATAGAAGTATGTGACAACTTAAATCTATTTATTCTAGAATGAGAAAACAAGAAAGAAATAAAATGTGCATTGTATAAACATATTCCCATGGTCTTGTAAACTGAATGACATGTGCAAGTTCTGGTTTCATGAAGAGCTCAACAATATCAAAACATTGCTTCTGACATGCAAAGAATTAAATCAACACTTGATGGAATACTTGTCAATTTTTTATTATTATTTACAATTTGGATGTCAAATATAAGCCAAAGTGCATTACTTGCAATTAATCAGGCAGGCATTCAAGTGTTTAATCTTTAAAAATAATAATGTCAAGGAGTTCAAAACTTAGTGAACTTTCCGTTAAATAGACATTGTAGGATTCATCAGAAAAGTGAGGGATTCACATGGTAAAGTTTCTTAGACACTTCAAATTCAACAACGCTAACAACTCAACATGGTCTAGATCTGTAATATTACCGTCAGCACCGTCTCCAAGGCAGATTTCTTCGTCACTGGATGCAGGTCAGTGGGAATCTGCAATATGATTAAAAGAGAGAACCTGTAAAAACATGCATAGAATGTGGCATAAAGTCCAGGGGATTCCCCTTCTTCATTTTCTCTATATATAGGTAAGAATCACTAAATTAAGCAATTGTCTTCTAACAGGCCAAACAAGCACCAAAATTGAAAGAGAAGATGAATATTGGCAAGCATTGGAATGTATTTCAAAACATAAAGATAGAAGGAGACATTAAAATAGCCTGTTCCAATAACTTCTCGCACAAATTACAATGTGCTCTAGTTTACCATATAACAAATCTAATAGTATGCATTGTTTACCAAGTCCAAACTGTAGAAAATACACTTACCTTTGCTTGCTAATTGTTGTCACATATAAATTCCGTATACATAAAACTCAAGATATCAATTTTATCCAGCAATATTAGATATCTCAGTCAATATACTCCATAAACACTAGAATTAAACATGAAAAAACCTATAAACTTACAGTGAAGCATTTTCACGCATATCCAACAGAAATAGTATAAATTAGCTTGGTGTTAATAAGAGCATATACCCCACGGCCATCATCAGCAATGCTAACAGAATTATCCGAATGTAGAATGACATCAACATTAGAAGCAAACCCCGCTTGCGCCTCATCAATAGAATTATCCAAAATTTCATAAACCTAATCAAAGCAATCAAAGTAAAGCGAGAAACAATCAACACAAACCCTCAAATTCTCAATAACCACATCAAAATCAACATCCACAGCAATTACCAAATGGTGCAAACCACGAGGACCGGTGCTCCCAATGTACATTCCTGGCCTCTTCCTAACAGGCTCTAACCCTTTCAGCACCTACACACAGATGTCATTAAGCAAACAAGAACTTAGCTAATCATTTAATATTATAATACCACTAATATTATTTACCTGAATTTGGTCAGGCCCATAAGCTTGCGAGCTCGCACTTTCTTGAAACGACTCCGTTGCAACACTCGACGACATGAAAGCTCTCGTTGACGCTCCATTTCTCAACGTAAATCCCCTCGGTAGCCTACTGACTCTAAAAACAAGTAAAAATTATTCAATTTTTTTGAAAAATAAAAACTTAAGAAACAAAACATAACTCAGAGATGAGAAGGGAAATTAGGCGCTATTTATCGCAGTTCTAATTTTTTTTTTCTCGAGAAACAACCAGAAAAAGAGATAGTGAAAAGAGAAAGAAGAGAAGAAAACCTGGGCTTGAAGAAGAGAGAGGGTCCGGAGAGAGAAGGCATAGAAGAGAAAGATTGAGAGTGAAGAGAAGAAGAGGAAGAAGAGAAACAACGAGAGGCCATGATTAAGCGGATAAGAGAGCGATAACGAGGTTTTAGAAGAAGCGCCATCTACTTCTGCATAAGGTTTCTGGCTGCCTTGTCTGAATCTTTTGTGCGTGTATTTTTTGAGGACAAAACATTTCTTCAAATGAAAGCCTTATTACCCCTCGTTTCTCTCCCTCCAAAAATTAGGTTTTGGAAATTTTGAATGGCCCAACCCATGTAAATACAATGTTTGGATTTAGGGAGAAATAGGAAAAAGTACAAAATTAGAGAAAATAAATGTTAACTTTATAAAGATGCGAAATTATTTATAATTAACTAGTAAAGAGCACGTCAAAAAAATTAACTAATAAGGAGAAACTATTTATTTTATTTAACCCAATAGGATTTTATTAATTTTTAAGTGTAATGGTGGACAAAAGCTACCAACATCTG
Organism: Flueggea neowawraea; assembly: GCA_948243855.1. Taxonomy (NCBI): domain Eukaryota; kingdom Viridiplantae; phylum Streptophyta; class Magnoliopsida; order Malpighiales; family Phyllanthaceae; genus Flueggea; species Flueggea neowawraea. The sequence continues at coordinate 2,742 of CAODLS012749529.1, forward strand.
TAAATTTGTTTCATTTAAAAATAAGATTTTATTAATTTTTAGGTGGACAACAGGTGTACATATGATTGATGAAAATGTGCACCATTTGTCCACTATGTATCCACCATTTGTCCCACATTTAGAGACTAATTAAGTAATTCTACAAAAACTGAGGGACAAATAATTTTAATATCACAAAAAGCAGTAGGTTGTTGCGGTTAGAGTTTGGAAACCTTAGCCACCACCATCGATTCTCCTCACCAACGAAAGTGGAGGCGGAGAGTGGAGGGAAGATTAGAGGTGAAGGTGCCACCGATTTTAGTCTGACGGTTTAAAATCAGAGCACATACACACAGAGGGGGAAGAAGAGAGGAGGAGATCACAAAGAATGGAGAAGCTAAATGATGATTGCAATCTGGCGATTTCAGCACAGAGAGAGAGAGGAGGTGACAGAGGGAGGAAGAGAATAAGAATAACAGTAGATTTGGCAAAAAAGGAGGAAATTGAGCAGATAGAGAGAGAGAGATAGAGAAAGATGTGAAATGAGAAGAGAGACAAGAGAGATAGTGTCAAAGCGAGGAAAACAAACTAAATAAAAATCGTTTGCATTTTAGCAAATAGTTTGATTGATTTAGCAATTGTGCTAATAAAATCCATTGAGTGGTATTCTTACAAAGCCAAAGTTTTTAATATGGTATATAGTGTCATTACCTCAAATACAAGGGCTTGTTTGACTCTGTCACATCTAACCTAAGTAGGCAGCTAAAGTAAGCGACTAAAACTAGTAGGTTAAGCTACCTACTGTGCAACAGCTGCCTAAAATCCCACATACAAAAGGTTTATAAGTATAAGAATATGGCTACTAAAGTAACTCAAGCTTGAATTTTTAGATTTAGTGGTTGGAAGTCCATTAATTGCCACATGTTGCTTAAGGATAGTTGCATGATTATGCCCAATGGAGACAATTATGGTATCAAAACTAGTCTACGTGCAAACTTAGACAATGGTGGGGCAAACCTCAAGAATTGAGATGGAGGCCATGAGTCTAGGCGAATCTCATATCAACATGTTGAGTATAGGAGAATCTCATACCGACAAAACACGAGAGAGATTTTGGGCATTATGATTGAATGCTTAACGAAGAGGACACTGTTGGACCCAAGATGGCTATCCAAGAAGGGGTGAATTGGATTTTGAGCAAGTTTAAAACCTTGTTACAGATCTTTTTCAAATAAAGACAAACAATAAAGTTTCTATAAGCTATTTTGAACACAAAATAGAAAATTAATGCAGAAGCAACTTAAAACCAAGAATGAAATTCGACCACAATATAAACTTAATGCAAGGTAAAGTAAATGAGTAGAGGGAAGAGAAAACAAATCTGATTTATAGTGGTTCGATCATCATTGAATTACGTCCACTCTTTGAGAACCCCTAGAGAATTTCAATCCACTATCTCCTCACTTCCGGATGGAGGAAAACCATTTACACTACTTGTTTTTACGGCCTCAACAAGGAAATCATTGCAACCTCTAGTTTTTACAGGAAACAAACAAGAAACCCTACACTCTTTTATTTTTCCAAGGAAACAAAAAAGGAAAACCTCTCATACTTGTGTTTCTAAGACTCATCAAGAAAACATATCTAACCATCAATGAAATACTTTGATTATTACAACTTGTGTTCCCAAACGCATATTTTAAACTCAACCCAACTCAAGAATGATAGCAAATGAAAATAACAAGAGCGAGTATAAACTAGAGAATGAAAGAACAAAATGAGAAATAAAGATAGCAAAGTGTAGCAAAGGTTTCTCCAACTTTCTCTGACCTTTTGGACGTCTATTTATAGCCTCCTTGGGATTTGCGACCGTTGGAATAAAGAATATAGTTGTTGTGAGACAAATGAAAATTCTGCACAATCTTGATGTCATGACAATTAAGTGCTTAACTAAAGCTTACGTACTTAACTCTTGTAATTCTCAGAGATTTAAGTGATTAGCCATTGATTTATGTGCTTAACTCTGAACATCAATGTTTCCAACCCTTTTCTGCTTCTTCTTTATGCGCTTAACCTCATTCTTGCACGTTTAATTGTCAACTTGGAATTATTTTCACCTTTTCTAAAACTTTCTTAAGTGCTTAACTCCATACTTAAGTGCTTAAAGAAATTTCGGCATCAAAACTTGCACCACTTAAGTACTTAACTTTGAAGCTTTTGTATTTAACGAAATTGCCAAGATTGCACCTTGAATTTTGCTTACGTCAACAGATTAGGAATATTCATCAAATCCCAATGATCTTCATAATAGTTTGATTGTTTTCACGTATGAATTTACGTGCTTAAGCTTTCCACTTAAGCACTTAATTTTGTTCTCCTAATATTGCACCTTTTCTGGAACCTTTTTAAGTGTTTAACTTCCTTCTTAAGTGCTTAAGAGAATTTTGGGCACCAAGAGTTGTATCACTTAATTACTTAACTTTGCAGCTTAAGTACTTAACGTAAAATCTGAGAAACACCATTCATCACCTTTGATACTTTAAGCACTTAACCAACCATTTAAGCACTGAACGAAGAATCCGAGAATGAACCAAAATTCAATCCTAAGAACTTACGCACTTAACTTCACATTTACGTGCGTAAGCGACCCTTGAGACCACTTTCTTACACATTTTCATCTTTCATGGATGTTTTGTTGTCATCATCATCAAAACTAAACTCAGCAATCTCTATTTTTTTTTTATGATGACAAAACATGAATTTGAACATCTATTCAAACAATGAAAAACAATTTGACCAATGATTTCACTATTTGTCACTTGGTTAGTTCAACAAAGAAATATGCACGATGTTCAAATCAAGATTGAAACCACTTATACAAATCCATGCAACATTCTCCCCCTTTTTGTAATCATCAAAAAACATATGCAAAGGAAATTTATCAAAATCGTTTTAACAAATATAACTCCCCCATAAGCAAAATAAATTTCTCAAAGAAATCACTTTAGAAGCAAACTCCCCCTTTTTTGTTTCAAAACATGCATAAAATTTTTCAAATAATAACTCTCCCTTTTAAATTCCAAAAACAATGTATGCATGCTACCACTTGAAATAAACAATTTGCAATCAATTCAAATATGCATATAGTACATCAAACAACATATCAACAATCAAGCACACAATAGCATAAAGGTGTGAAATCAAATCAATGCAATAAACTATATTCGATCAACAAATAACCAATTTGCATATATACAAAAGAAAATAAAATTTAGCAAAGTTTAAGTTCAAGAATGGGTTACCATTTTTGCATTCCTCTCCTTGACTTTTATAGTTGTTAAGCACAAGCCTCCAATTTCTTTATTTGCATCATCATCATCACTTGAGCTTGTGTCATCATTTTCAAGAATTCTTTTTTTCCTCCTTTTTCCATGTTTATTCACATATGGACAATTCGGTTTGACGTGTCCATGTTCATGACACTTATAACAAATGAGTTTGTTCTTCTTCTTGCTTGCCCTCTTTGCATCTCTTTCTTTGTTGCGAAATTTTTGAAACTTCCTTATAAGATATTTCACATCTTCACAATCTTCCTCTTCTTGGTCATCCTCACTATTGAATCCAGTTTTGATGATGATGACAACTAAACATCCATGAAAGATGTTTAGAGTCCATGAAAGAAAGAATTGCATAAGAAGAAGACAAACATCTATGGAAGAAGTGAAAAAAATGATGTAAAAGGACGTGATTGTGCAAGTTACATATGCAATGCAAGCTTGAACACGCAAAAAAAGTGACAATGCAGTTAATTTACGCATGCAACGTAAAGCTTGCTCACACAAATGTTATGCAGATCATGCTACAGATAGTTCTGACTGGATTGACATATTAGGTATAATTTTCAAACTCTTCAATCATTACCACGTGACTTTTGTCAATATGAACACACAAAGTGAAGTGGAAGTTGCGCATAGAAGAAAAAATGAAGACAACTCTATGGTTTTGAAATTTACAAAGTAAGGCGCACAACAATTAAAGTTGTGCACGCAAAGAATATATTGTGCACGTAAATGCCTATGACATAGAAGATGAAAAGTGAAACATTTTTCAGAATGGCTAGTAATCATTGCACAACGTCTCTCTGCTCATTCCAATGGTAATATGGACATTATTTGGCTATAAATAGGCCATTCCTATAGAAGAACAACATCACACTTGAATATACTTGAAAGAGCTTGCCAAAATTCTTCATTCTTCATATTGCTCACATTTATTATCAATCTTTGTTGTTGATCTTCTGTATACACACACACCTTTGTTCATTTAACTTGAAAACACTTTAGAGGTGGTGTGAGAATAGTCATACTAAGTTCCTACATGTTGTAGTATTGAGAACTCCATCATTTGTATAAGTGGTCAATAGGTTTGCTAGTTGAGCCCGTAAAAACTAATGGTGTAAGGTTTGCTAGTTGAATCCGTAAAAACTAGTGGTGTAAGGTTTGCTAGTTGAATCCGCAAAAGCTAGTGGTGTAAAGTTTGTTAGTTGAACCCGTAAAAACTAGTGGTTGTAAGGTTTGCTAGTTTAGCCCGCTAAAATTAGGGGTGTAAAGGCTCCTTGTGATTCCAAGGGGAATTGTACAAGCTCTCAAGCGCGGTTTAAGAAGTGGATGTAGATTAAGAAGACTGAACCACTGTAAATTGGCGGCTTGAATCTCTCTTCCCTTAACTCTTTTATATTCATTGTTGTCTTAATTATTGTCTATTCTATTTATAATTGTGTGAATTAGTTTATAGTGTATATTCTGCAAAAAAAAATTAAACACTCACTTGAGCTTTCAATTCACCCCCTCTTGGATTGCTATCTTGGAACAACACTCACTTGAGCTTTTAATGTATTTTGAGGAAGTCTTAAGTTCAATGCCCAACTCCTTTTTGTTTTTGCCTTCATTCTCTTCTTATTCGTCTATACTCATTTCATGTGTGAGTAGGGAACCAAACAATTCCTTTAATGGAAGAGAGGACAAGTCTTTGGCTTCATCAATAGTATTTTTGATGGGAGCCCAAGGCTTTGGAAGAGACCTCAAGATCTTTCTTACAAGCTCAGAACATGTGTATGATTTCACAAGAGTTTTGAGAGAATTGATGATATTGTTGAAGCGATCGAACATTTATTGAATGAGTTTTCTTCCTCAATATTTAATAATTCATTTTCATGAACAATGAGGGAGACTTTGTTCTCCTTGACTTGAGATGTAACCTCATAAGTGATCTCCAAGGTTTTCCAAATTTCTTAAGTTGTCTCACATTGTTGGATTTTTTTGAATTGAGATTTTCTCAATGAACAATAAAAAATATGCATTGCCTTGTGATTGTAGGAGATAAGCCTCTTTTCTTTGTCATTTCATTCTTCTCTTGACTTCTCCACTTTTCTTCCTTCTACCATTTTCATTGGAACAAATTGACCATCTTTAACAACTTGCCATAAATCCATGCTTTTCGATTTAAGGAACACATTCATCCTTGTCTTCCAATATATATAGTTGTTGTCATCAAATAAAGCAACACGATTAATAGTTAATCCCTCATATTTAGAAATATCTCCTATGGATGCCATTTTGATTGATCGGGTTCTTGCAAGTGCACAATAATTAATGTAGTTTTACCAAGGAGTATTTCAAGTGATATAGAACCTAAGAGAATGAATATCAATGGCGATCAATTCATAAGACAAAAACAATAAATAACATGATTTGATTTTTGGGGTTTTTTTATTAAAGAAACATAAGATTAATAAAAGCAAGCAAGTAAAAAAAGAATAAACAATCAATTAATAAAGTGTTAAGACTTTCGATATTTCAAATAAATACTCTTATTTGTTATATTGATAAATGGAGTTTTAGGATTAAGTGTTCTCTCACAAAGATCACTTAACTCTCAAGGTCATCTAAACTATGCCTATATTCATTAGAAGGGTCCTCTCAGCATCAACTAAATAAACTAGACGTTTTAAGCAATTTGAGAATTTCATCGAACATCTGATATGCATAGAATATGTCTATCCTAAATCATGCAAGTTTAATGCTTGAAGACCTCACATAGCCTTCATCTTTCGATACTTCAACTAGGTTTATCAAACTATCATCAAGGTGATCAACCTCAATAATAATCAATCAAAACAAGTCATTAAATTAAATCCCAAGGCAATCATTCAAATTAATGACATAAATTACAATAACCATTAACCAAACTTCAAATATTGAACAGAAAACACAATATCATTCATTATCATAACAAATAGTCATCAATAGTCTAGATCTTTACGTCCTAAAAACAAATCTAAGCTACCGAATTCTCCTTTGTCACGGCTATTTCCAACAGTGTCACTCGATTTACGCTTATCACGGCTATGAATTTTTTCCTCACGGTCGTGAAACCTCTTTTCACCTCATTTCCATCAAGGTTTCTTGAGTTTACTCGGAGTCTTTCAACTTTGAATCACTTTTGCACCTTTTTCAACTCAGTTTCTTCAATTTATATCATCCTACAAACGTCACAAACATTGTATAAATTTCACCATAACAACATGATTTATAGGATGAAAATACATACATTATTGCTTGATTATATACATAAATTTAGGATACATCAAATTCCCCCACACTTACTTGTTTGTTTGTCCCCAAGCAAACAAATTTCAATCCTGGGGATAGAATATAATTTAAATCAAAGAGGCAAGAAAAATCTCACACTATGCAAGTAAAATGATTAAGAGAGGAATACAATGTTATTCGTCATTTACAAGAAATAAACATTGGCATTAAGAAGTTGTAATTTCAGGAGTTTATCCATCAAATTCCCTAGTCCATCAGTATCTCTAAGGTTTATCTCCCATATTGCTAAGTTCAACACAATTTCCTTCGTTTTTAGAGTAAACTTGGCCCCTTTCATTCATTTTTATTCAAAATTACTTTCTTTCATATTTTCTTTCATTGAATTATCCTTTTGATCGCTTCCCTCTTATTTCGGGCGCTACAAACAAGATTGCAAATTAAGAGTTCTTGTGTTTCCACTTATTATTGATCTCCAAGAATACTTATCATTTCTCATTACGGAGTTGCGACCCCATGCGCTTATCCTTGTTTAGATTTACCCTTAAAACAAGAAGTTTTATCATTTTCAAACATTCAACATAAGCACCTTTCATTCAATTAAAAACCAAGTCTACTCTAAATGTTTTCAACCACAATTCACTCATGTAAGCACATTTACTTAAAATCAACTTAGCAAAAAGCTTGTAAAATGTCTTTTATGCCCCAATAATAGACTAAAAATGTTTGATAAACAAATTATCAACTTTGCAACTTAAAAATGCTAATTTGAAGTTCAAGACTTAACAAATAACAATTATTTCTCAATTAATCATTTTAAAAGCATACTAACACGCTATGAAATTTCTTCAACCAATTTAATTCAAAATTATTCATTCAAATTTGATGCATTCTAAAACATTTAAGCACAAATCAAGCAAAAAATTCAAGCATTTTGAGGCAAAATCACATAAGCTAAGACTTTATAAGCAATTAAGCATTAAACAATCAATAAAACCTTCCCCCACACTTATTTTGAACATTGTCCGCAATGTTCAACAAAGTAAGGCCGTATCATTCCTAACAAGAGCAATAAACATGGGGACAAGTCCAAATTCAACATAAAAGTAAAGGAAGATAGGGTTAAGAAAGCTTCATTATTTCCCATTTTGCTTGCTTTTGCTCTCTCCTTGAATGCATCGCTCCATTTTAGGCATGAGACAAGAAAAGTGAGTAAACACAAGTATATATGCATGATATTGGGCATATGAACATAAAGGCATAAAACTCACTCTTACTTGCTTTTATTCAATGTAAACTTAAGAGTACATGGTATTTGGAGGTATTACAATTGATGAAGCAGTTGAATTCAGAGAAATGAATATTAAGAGTACATTGTAAAAAGTTGTTGATGACTGAGGATGATGTGGAAGGATTATAGGATTACCATTAGGATCAAGGGACATCAACAAACTAAAGGCTAATTTGGGTAAGCGGAGGTATAAGCATAATATGAGGAGGGAAAATAGAAGGGATTTGGTTATAAAGTTAAAGCATATGGTGAGTGTTGAAGATTGACAAATTTTAAAATGCTAGAAATTCATTGCATTCTCTGATCCTCATCTTCATTATTGTGCAATCCTTCAAGTTTGGATTTCATGGACAATGTTGACAATCTTAAAGATATGAATTGGTATAAGTGCACTCATGATTGCCCTTGTATTGGGGTGAAGGACTTACAAATAAAAATAAAGGAATTTGAAAACAAAAAACAATCTAATTTGAATGGTTGCACTATTCTTCTTAAGATAGTTTGAATACGTTCATTTTCATAGATTTGTATCCCTATGCATCATGAAATTGCGGAGAATGTCGACCATTGGTATTTGTTTGTTGTCAATAGGGATGGACCTGAAGGGGTCACAAACTCTCGATTTCATGTTCTCTTAAAATACAATACATATAAGGTATATTTATAGGTAATTTATGATGTATTTAGGGTACATTATATGTATTTACAATATTATATGAAACATTGAGATATTATATATAACATATTTTCCTCTTATACTCGTTGACTTTGAAATATATTATATAAATATATAATATCAAATTTTATACTATCACTTTGTTCGTCATTGGGCCTCTGGGTGAATTTAGTTCTAAGTCCATCACTGGTTGTCGACATGATTGAAATGGAAAGGTTCGTGTTTAACAGCTTGAAAATAACAAAAGAAAATGGGCGTGTTTGGGATCACAAAAAAAGTGGTAAGGTTTTAGGATATTCTAGTGAGTTGCAAATAAAATAATATGTATTGTAAAGCATGTATCTGATAGGAATTAGTAGGTGAGTTTAGTAGGTAGTTTACTACTTGTTAGGTGCAACATGATAGGAATACTACTAATTTGTCTTTGATATTTTTATAGCTCCATTTTATAAATAAACGGGTCGATCACACATCTTTTGAATTTTGGTTCCTTTACAACAAACCAAGTTTTGGTGCTTTCCCGATTGAGGGTTCTGGATGTTCACCAACAAAATACTATGAGTTGTAACTCAATTATATATCAACTAATTTTCTAGAAAAATAAATACATAATAGCATATTGAGAGCATTGTGTGGTGTTAGGTATGATTGTGGCATTTATGGCATCTAGTACTTGTGCAATATGTTGATTTTAATTCATTTTTTCAACTGAAAATTCAAGCAAAAAACATAGTCATAGTTATGGTCACCAACTTCATCGACCAAGTGAGGAGTTGAAAAAAGTGATGCCTTCAGGATCCTGGGACAAATGAAAATGACTTTGGTTGACATTTTTCTAATTAGAAATATTTAAAAAAACACACATTATGGAGAACAAAAAGTGATAAGAAATAGTCGGCAGACAAAATGTAAGTGATAACAATTGTGCTGAACAAATTCTTCTCAAATGCAACTTACTGAGATGGATGTAGTTTCACTGCCAATTAATCCTCCTTGACCAAATTGACTTATGTTGGTAGTTCCCTATTGAAAATAAGCAGACCAAAAATCCATCTCATTGTATCAAATGACGTTAGACACAATTTTTTTTTTCATTAATTGAATTAGATGAAACTTACATAGAAGAGTGGGAACTACCAACATCTCATTGAATTTTTTTTTCTCATTGTATCAAATGACTTATGTTGGTAGTTCTCATTGTATCAACATTGGAGTCGTATCCTGAGCGATAAGCACCAGAGTTTCCCAATATTGTAGCATTAGAAGACAATTTCTGCAGTAAGAGGTCATCTCAATTTTGTATGACTAGTTTCCTTACACATCGAGCACCTTTGTTTTGTTACAATTTTGGAGCCAAATTTTTCCATTTTAGTTGGTACTCTTAGATCTAGATAATCATCCCATTCAGTAGTTTTCTGTCCCTTATATGTCAAAATCATATTAGATAAACCTTTCGTAAAGCGGACTCACTTCCACACAAGTATCCTCTCTCAGGCACCCAACAAATACAAAGCACGAAAAAAAGTGCACAATTGTCCATATTGAATATTGTCCATAAAGGAATTAAACATCGACCTAGAGTTGCTAATATAATTAGGCATGAATGTTTTTGCTTCCTTTGTCCACCTCTTCAAAATAACAGATGAAGGGATGTGAAAAGTTATGTTTTCATAACATATAATAAGTGTTGACATGGGAACTTGGTTGATTGCATAAGTTCGCATGAGCACCATAACTTCTTTTTTTGAATCGGTGTAAATGACAATCGTAATTTACTGTGTGAGCTGTAATGGGCTACAAATAAATGAACCTTCTTGTTTTCAAATATCGGGGGAGTAAAATCCTTATAAGCACCTACCTCATTCAGCTCGTTTTGGAAAATATTGAATGATGTCAACATGTAAACATTGGTAGCATGCAATTCAAACTCACATACTTTTACATCTTGATTCAAAGGCCCGGAAAATCGATTTTCATAAATTTAACTAACATGAAAATTTTGTTTCCAGTACTAAGAAAAAATACACTCATGTAGCTTATGAATTGAGTAACGTTGTGAACTTAGAAACCACATTCTTTTTCCCTAAATCTGATTTACCTCGGCGTAAGGCATATGCAAAACAATGTGTCCAATAGGCTACAAACTAGTAAGTGCAGCAAGGCAATCAACAGTGTGGTGAACTTTGAAGGCACACTAATCACTTTAATGAGGGAAGTGAATATAGTGGTTGGCTCTTTTGTTTTTCTTGCAAAATCACAACACTTAAACAAATTATTTGTAATAAGAGTGTATGTGTTTGCAAGTGATAATAAGCTAAAATAAATCATATGGTAGAGAGAGAGAGAGAAAGGGATCAAACACAAATTTATAGTGGTTTGATCAATTCTCAGTGCCTATGTCCACTTCTTCAAGCTCCAAGCTTGATTTGCACTATGCTTGCCTTTAAGGCTCTTTCTTACAACTTCCACTTTTCAAGATGAGTGGGAACTTATCTCTTACAACTAATTGATTTTAGTTCAAGTATAAACCAAATGAAAAATATGCAATCATATCTTGATTGCAATTTCCTAACCTAAATACAAGTATTTTCTTACTCTTACAATAGTTACAAAAGAAGAACAATATTTTTGAATAGGAGATTGAAACAAACTACCCACAATAAAGGCTAATCTTTATGCATCAAATGAAGAATTTATGTATCAAGGAGTTAGATCTCTTCTTCTAATCTTTAAGACTCTATTTACAGTGTTTAAGACATATTTAAAGTTGGTTGAACCATTTGAGTATCATATGGACTCTTTGGAAATAAATCATGAAATTATTTTGAAGTTATCAAATTCCACCGGTCGACTGCCAAGCTTGGCAGTTGACTACCAGGCTTTGTTGTCACTTATGTCCACTGGGGGATTCGATTACTAGAGCTTGTTAGTCAACTCTCAACTTCCAAGTATCAACTAAATGATTGGTAGTTTCAAAAATCTGACTTGTTAATGATGAAAATACATTGCAAAGTAAGTTTTAGGCTAGTCATGAATCTGTCGGTCGATTGCCAAAGTCCTTCAGTCGACCACCATATGACAATGTTGAATTTGCCTCCCATTAGTCAACTCATAAGGTCACCAGTTGACTATCAACCATCTTTGTTGAATCTGCCAATCCATTAGTCGACTACAGGAGGTGCCAATCGACTACCACTATCAGAATGTGTCTTAAACCACTTTCTGTTTTGACTTATACATCCATCGCTCTGTTGGGTTTCTTATGCTAATAAGCATATAATATGCGCAACAGAAAACAACAATAATCACACAAGAAACATTCAAGAACACTGTATGTAATCACAATTAATAATAGGGGGCCGAATAAATATACCTTTCAGCCTTGCCGAATCTCCAAAAGAGGGCTAACCGAATTTGGTTTCTCCTTCCTCCTTTGTTTCTGCCGAATGCAATTGACCTAGAAACTGCCAAAAGATGACTCTCCTCTACTCTCACACACACAGAGGATCGTTGGTTATGCTAATGTGTGCTAGCACTAAAAGAACTATTTTTCTTTCTTGAGAAATTCAAAATTTTAAGAGAGAACAAAACATAATTTTCTCTCTCTTTTGATTGGTGGTCGAACCCTAAACTAGCAAGGATACAATGAGAATTAAATTATCTTTCTATTTATTATTAGGGTTTCGGTTGGAGTAGGAAAAGGAAAAGCCTAGCCAAATTTGGAGTATGCAAGAATCAAATTCTCTTTCTTCCAAATTAGGGTTTCGGCTAGGAAAGACAAGGAGAGAAAATATGAGTGTCACTCAACCCTAACCCTAGCCGAATTTTTTCAAGCATAAGTGAGAATCAAATCCCCCTATTTAACTTTTAGGGTTTTGACCTAGGAAGGGAAAAAACCTAGCCAAAATCTTCTCTTCTTTTTCTTTCCTTTTTAATTAAATCTTATTAATTAATCACTCTTCCTAATTATTTCCCCATAAGGCCGAATTCTTAATCCTCCTCAATGGGTGTGCCGAATTTCATATCATAATCATTTAATTATATTTTAAATCATTAACATAAATTAATGGCCCGACAAGAAAAACATTCTTAGCTTTAGTCCAGATCTTTATTATGTGCGATCCTATAGGTTCATTCAATGTTGGCAATGGACCTAGAGTTAATTTAAAACTCATAAATCATAATTGGTCTCTAGTATGATATTATGATTACCCAAATTGAAATGAATGTCAATTACGAATCAACATAAGCTAATTACAACTTTATACAACTTTTTGCCTCTCGATATCAAAATTAGCATAAGACATGAAATATGTTACCCTTATTATGCTAAAACATTTTCTTGATCTATAAGTGATCCTAACTAAGTCAAACAAATGATAACACTTATCACTTCATTTGGGTGTGGCCACACACTATTCAATTTGATTAATCAAGTGGCCAGTGATATATTCTCTCT
>CAODLS012750496.1:0-14902 GCA_948243855.1 Flueggea neowawraea
GGTTTTTAGCAAATTCACCTGGCAAGGTCACTGTTCAGGTCCAGAACATAGAAGAATTCACATGGCTGAATGCAAGTTATAGTCCTGTTCTCAAGCAGCTCGGTTCTCAATCAATGATAGATTATTACTTTAGGGCACACCGTGCTAATTCTGACTCAAATTTGAAGTACCGGAACCCAAAGTACTTATCTATCTTGAACCACCTTCGTTTTTACCTTCCAGAGATCTTCCCAAAGCTCAACAAAGTGCTGTTCTTGGATGATGATGTAGTGGTTCAGAAGGATCTTTCAGATCTTTGGTTGCTTGATTTGAAGGGAAATGTTAATGGTGCTGTAGAGACTTGTGGAGAAAGTTTTCATAGATTTGATCGCTACCTTAACTTCTCAAATCCTCTGATCTCAAAGAATTTTGATCCACGTGCTTGTGGGTGGGCATATGGGATGAATATCTTTGATTTGAAGGAATGGAGGAGGCAAAACATTACAGATGTCTATCACACGTGGCAGAAGCTGGTAAGTAAATTCAAGATATATTTTTTTCATCTGAATGATGGTGTTCTGAGTTTTATAGAATCGAGTAGTCTTCAATTCCATTACTTGTCAAACCCTCTTATGATTTTCGCATCTGCATTCATTCTGATGAAAACTCATCATGTAAGCTTGTAACTTGTTGATGCATGTATGTTCGAAATTTTTGCTACAATTGTTTCATCTTGCATGTTTTGACAACTCCGTCTTTTGTGCACAGAATCATGATAGACTATTATGGAAATTGGGTACTCTGCCGCCTGGGCTCATTACATTTTGGAAGCGAACTTATCCTCTGGACAGATCATGGCATGTGCTTGGCCTTGGCTATAACCCCAGTGTTAACCAGAGAGAAATTGAGCGTGCGGCTGTTATTCACTATAATGGCAACATGAAACCATGGCTCGAGATTGGATTACCAAAGTATCGGAAGTACTGGGCAAAGTACGTAGATTATGACCATGTATATCTGCGGGAGTGCAACATCAATCCATAGGATGGTTGATCCCTGTGATTAGGAGCTTCTTTGGTTGGACTAATGTGGCCGGATGTCTTAACAGGTCTGTGTTACTCTTGGTAGGTTCTGGTATCAAAGTAATAGCTTGTGAGTACAATTCTTTGGTGTACACAATTTTTTGGTTTCTTAATCCCACATTTTGCGAGGTAGATTGAGGCCATTATGCATGGTAGGTAATTTTGGCACCCATGTCTGCAAGTCAGCAGCCGTGTTTGTATATGATTGTAAGCCTTCCTTTTGTTTTTGCATCATTAATATGAAGGTAATTTTTTTCTGACAGTTGAGCTTGTAGGCCACATCCGAATTTGGTGTCTACTGTAAGACGCAATGGATCTGCCGATGTTCGTATGTCTTACTGTTTAACAGATTAAAATTTGTTATGTTGCTGGCTGATATAAACGAGAGAATCTTTTTGATGGTTGAAATATGTTCTCTGATTACAGCTTGTCCTCTATACAGGGCATTAAATATTTTAGCTCATTTACATGAAAAAAGTTGCTTTAAACATGTACTCTCTCCGTTTCATGATAAGGTTATTTTTTCATATAAATTATAAAAATCAGTTAAAATTATTAATTTTAATAAAAAAATTTAAAAATATTTTTATAATTATTCAATAAATAATTAATAATATAATTTATTATATATTTAAATATAAATAATTTAATACGATATAATATAATTATTAGTATTAAAAAAATTATAATTTAAGATGGATTAAAAAATAAAAATAATTTATTTTTATGAGAGAAATTATAATTTAGGATAGATTAAAAGAAGGCGATTTATTAATATGAGAGGGACGAGGGTGTATAATGAGTGATCAACTGTGAGGTGGTTTCTATTGACATTGGAAGAAGGGGTTAGAAAAGAAAGAGAAAGTGGAGGAAGATGTGATGAATTTGGGAGTGGGTGAGAGAAATAATTGAATATTTGGCATGCGAGTGAGCCACACAGGATAGTTGGGCAGTAGACAGGACATGACATGACATGACAGGCTGTTTTGCATTGGCCGCTAGACGCCGCCGTTGTGTTTGTTGGGTTAACGTTATGTTGATTGTTTGGTAATCCAGACTCGCACACACGTGGTGGTTGTGCTTCTCCTTTTGATTATCTACTTCACCCTCTATCTACCGTTGTCATCCAACACATTTACTCCAGTTTTTTTTTGGTCAAAATACATATACTCTCTCTCTCTCTTCTAATTTAATAGATATATTTTTTATTTTAAATATTCTAAAATTTCATTACATTTTTTTATATTTATTATTAGTAAAATTTAATTAATTTATTAATTATTAATATAATTAATTAAAATAATTTATATAAAAAATAATTAGTGTCTATTAAATTAAAACATAATTAGAGACCTTGTGACCCAGAAAAAAGGCTAGTATTTAGATTTTTAGTCAATGATTTGATGTTTCTGTAAAATGTCTCTGTAAGAGTAGTTAGACTTCCGAGTGATTTTCTACTCCTTTCTCACGCTGGTCTAAGAAGCATTATGAGCTACATCAAATTGAGTTGGACAAGTCTTTATTTTTATTTCATAAACGGCTGTAAAAAAAAACTACAAAAACAAAGTATAATATTCAATCCTGTCATCATACAATAAAAGATGAATAGCATTCTAGTTTCAATAAGTGGAGACAGCACAAAACTGATGAAATTCCAGCGACGGAATTTTGAGAGTGGATCAACTTTTCATGCTGTGCTTCACCAGTCCTTCAATATTTGCAACTTCTGTTTTTACAATACTTACAATCTGATGATGATAGATGGTATATGTTTAATTTTGCACCGACCATCTCCAGTAGCTTGCTGAATGCTAGCTTCAAATGCATCAGGCATCCATTCCACTGTCATTTCTCTAACACTGTTTACGTATTGTAACCCTTCAGGAACCATCTTCAACTCTTCGCAATCACTGATTATCAGGCGTATCAGGCTTGGCATCGCTCCTGCCTCAATTCTCCGCCTCTCTAAATTAGTTAGTTGATTCATTTGTGAGCAATGGAGTTTAGGAAATCCCCTGGACGAGCAGTCATTTCTGTTCCTACGAAAGCACCCGACAACAACCTCAGCATCCTCAGATTGGCTAGTTTCTCCAATGTCACAAGAGGATCCTGCATCAGTAGTGTGGCTTCCAGCGACGGTTTAATGAAATTAGGCTGGATTTGTTGAGGCTCAGGAATCTTCTTTATGGTACCAAAAACATATAGCTTGCAGGCTCAGGAGGCTGGAAATGAATCAGTTCCTCTCAGCTGCAAACTCTCTAAGCTGCTCAATTTGACTAAAGTGCTATAAAGGCTTGGATTATGAAACATAGAACCCATGAATACCCAGTTTCCTGAGATTAGTCAACTTGCCAAGCATATTAGGAACCCAGTTGTTACCAAAAATTGATAGTTGTCAGTATTCTAAGATTCCCTGTTACGATGTTAGTTGGTTGATGCCCTGTCATTGCAGTGTTTTCTTGCACGTAAAGGTACCTCAAATCTTGCATCTGCCAAATATCATTTGGGATTCTGCTAATCCTCGTAGCCCTCTTATGAGCACAGTTTGGGATTCTGCAATTTGCAAGTTGAGCAGTTTGGAGATGGCGAATGCAAATTTTCTCAGCTCAGTGCTCCTCAACCCCAAGTGTCATTGATGAATGAGAGTTCCGATATCTTTTGGTAATATAGAAATTGTCAGGCCATTTATGTCAAGAACTCGAAGCAATTTGCGGCTTTCAGTGAAGTTGAACCATTGGTTCCTCCTGATGTACTCTGAACATGTGTTCATCCGCAACATAGAACAGATGCAAGTGTTATTGGGGTAGCAGAAGTAGCCCATGTACTTATCAACACCTGTGGAAAATGTAATACGACGAGCCATGGACACAATTGCCAGCGGCATTTCGTGACTAGCTATAATCCCGATGCCTTTAATTCTAGAGGACAAGGAAAAGGACTATTCTCTAATGGGAAAATTTCCTCATAAAAAGCTCCGCTCAGGGAAGACGTGCTTCCATATCTCAGCTCCGAAGGATACTAAATGAATTAAAAACTATATGTTTAACAAATTAACCGACGTAGAATGAACTAAACATAACGAGTTAATGAGTGTTGCAGAGGTGATATGTGGAGTAACTTCAAATGGATTGGCAGGAAAAGCAATCAAATTGGCAAGATATTGTTGCTAAATATACCAAGAAAGGGTTAATGTCCATGTAACTGGTTTATTGATCCCCTGCTGATATTGTAAACATTTGAGCTTCTGTTGTTAATGAATGATTGGAGACTTTTCCATGAAAAGGAAAAACAGAAAAGCGTAGCCGTTAACTTGTTTTTGTCTTGGTAGGTATGTGCTCCTGGTTGAATGTACATGACCAAGATTGTCCCAATTGATTGAAGTTGAGTTTTCCAGTTTTATGAAAAAAGAGAGCATGTAAATTAAAAAGATTACTTTTTGTTTGAATTACAGTTTGTAGTTTCAAAATTGAAAGGCTTGATTGGCATTCTTAGCAGAAGACAATAGGAAAATCCGTCCGTATTTGTTGACTTTCTTAATTAGTTGACACATAATTTCCAGAAATTGTGCACTATTGTATGGCAAGTTTGTTGGACTTAAACATGTAGCAATATAATTGGTATCAATTTCCTCCAGGGCAATATAAGTATGTGCCTAGTTTCCTTATATTCCGATTCCAACATTTTCTATAAAAGAAAATATATACCACCTAATTTTCTGTTTCTGGAAGTAATTGACATCTTTTCTTATGTACGTAATAATTTCATTTTTGTAAAATAATTGGCACTTGCATGTGAGAGAGAAGAGATTTTCCAAATATTTATTCACGGGATTTATATGACATGATCTTGCTTTTCTTGTTTCCTTGTTTTTTCCTAGTCCAAGATTAACCCTTTACTTTTTGTCGATTTTGATCCAAAGATTATGACCAAACATTAATTTCATTTCAATGTAAAGGCCAAAAGAGCTAAATCACGAGGCTATCTTTGTAGAAAACAACTGCCTTTCGTTTTCATTTACAAACCAAAACCAGAGAAAAGAATGGCCAAAACACCTCCACACTCTCTCATTTTCGTATTGTGTGCTTTGATTGTGAATACCAATGTCGCTGATGCCTTTGCTTCTTCTTCTACTAAGACAGCTATCAGACCCACAAAACTAGTCGACGGCGTCTGCAAGAAAACTTCAAGCTATTCCTTCTGCGTCAATTCTCTTTACTCCGACTCACGCACCGCCGACGCCGATGAATACACTCTGTGTTTCATTGCCGTAGGATTGGCTTACACCAACGCCACCGACACTCAGTCCCACATCTCTCAACTGCTCAGGAAGGAGACTGGTCACGAGCAGCAACTTCGTCCAGCGATGCAGCCGTGATTACAAGAAGGCTGCTTCTGCTTTTGCAATGTCTTATAATGACTTGAACTCCGAAACCTTCTTTGAGTTGGATGAATTGGCTGCGAAGGCCTCTGCCGCTGCCAACAACTGTGAAGCCGCTTTCAAAGGAGTGCCTTCACCGCCATTGTATACCAGGAATCGTGATATTGTTGGTTTGTCTCAGATTGTCGCTATTGTTGGGAAACTCTTTACTGGTGGTCATTAATGTGATTACTTTTTTTTTTTCCTTTTCTTGTTTATGGTTTTGGATTTCAAATTCAATGAAAGAATGAATGTCGACTGGTGCCATTTTTTTATGTAACCATTTCATTGTGTTAAACCATGTTAATTAATGTCATCCACAGTGTGCCTTATAGTCCATGCTTATCAAGTAAAAGAAGAGAAGATGATAATGTGGGTAGAAATTATTAGAGGTACCCTACAACTGGAAGTTCTTGGACTAATCCTTGATGCCAAACTTCGTGGACCCATATCCCGACAATCATAATATTTGGTTGATATAATACGTTGAATTCCCTTTAACTATTGCCAACCCATGCACCTCACCTAAAAATATTTAGGCCTAATGTAATAATTTGTGCGATTTGGACCGGTTTAGTGTGATATGCGTTTGTTTAGTTAGGTCCGATCAAGTAAGAAGTTATGACTGGCTCAGGTCAAAGCCGAATAGCAAATATTTTTGTTTGCTATAACAACTTCATGTATGATTTCTATTCAAAAGTAACCTAAGAAAGCCAACTCAAATAAAAAAATAGACCAAACAGTATAATTTAATTAATGAAAGTTCCATACATAAGGTGTTTTCGAAAATACAATTATTGATTACAGGACTAATCTAGTTAGGTTAGTGGAAGAACAAGTTCGGTCCCTTTTGTTAGACTAGTTCACAAAGTCCTAAAATTGATTTTGATGATGAAAAAACATTAGAGATGAACATGATTAAGTTGGATATGAGAAAGTCATGATTTCAAGTCTAGGAGCCGACCCACGAACCATGGAAGTCGACTAGTGCACGCAAAACTCAATAGAAATTGATCCAATAAGGTTGTAGTCGATTGACACCTTTCAATAGTCGGCTAATGAACGGGCAGACTTTACGTATGCAACGAAAAGAGCTTGAGCACGCAATCAAGATGTTACATACTCAAGGATTTAAGGATTTGATTATGCACATAACAATGTTTATATTTCAAAACAGAAACCACTAGATTACTAAGAAATGAACATTATGTACCTAGGGTTAAATGCTACATACGTAAACAAGAATTTACGTATGCAATCATGCAATGTTATGTTAACATACGTAAGAAGTGTCTGAAAGATGAACAGTAGCTACTAGATTCAAAACGAGCCAATATTGCATACACAAAACATTCATCGTGTACGCAATCTGAGGACACAACATGAATTACGTATGAAAGGTCCAATGTTATGTACGTAAACTGGAGCTACATACTATGTTACGTACGCAAGGTATTTGTTACGTACGTAAGCATCGATATGACAGATGAATTATTACAATTTCTTTTGTGTCACAACGGTTAGTATTTGTTTCACAATGGCTCCAAACTTTTTTCCAATGGTCTTGAAGACATATTTTTAGCTATGAATAGGCCACAAGAAGTTTAAGGAAACAATAAGTATTGATCTACACTTGCATATTTCATTATAAAGCTATTTTTTGCCAATATACTTGTGTTAAGCAAGTTTGTCTCTTTAAACTTAAATTTGCAAATCTTTTTGAGAGAGTGTTTCATACACATTTCTGTAATTTTGTTAAGAGAGTTTAAGGTCTGCTAACACCCTTGAAGTTAGGAAGATTATAAATGTTCTCCTAACACTCGTAAAGTTAGGAAGGTCGTAACAATTCTCAAACACCTGTGAAGCTTGAGGTGATTAGGGAGCTTACCCCTGTTGACCTCTTATTGTTTATTTCATATGTTTTGATGATGAAAAATTTTGACAAATAATGATAATTCATTATTTAGTAAAATTGGATTAATTTGCATACTTTATTGGTTGATTGAACTTGTATAATTTATGAGTTTGATATGCTTCACTTAATGTTTATCATTGTCTAAATTTATATTTGTGGCATTGAGCTTTTAAATGTGAATTTTTGGATGTTTACAAGAGAAGAGGTTAATGGGAAATATATATTAAGGAAGAATGTATTTGGACTTGATCAATGAAATTGGGTTGTTATCTTATGATGGGTTCTTAGTAGTGGTAATTTTGCGGTACACCTACAAAACTTTACAAAATTTATTCCATACATACAACTTTTGCATATTACTGATACACGCCCGTCACTTTTTCGAATTCACGGGCGACATTTCAAATCACACAAAAATCTTGTTTATATGTTGTTGATATTGGTATGTTGTTGATTTGTTGTTGAGGTTTTCTGTATTTGCAAATTCAAGGCGTCTTGTTTATATGATGTCGATATCTTGTGTTTATATGTTGTTTATATGTCAAAAACAACATATAAACAAAATATAAACATAACATATAAACAAGATATCAACAACATATAAACAATACATGAACAACAAATCAACATCATATAAATTACATATTGTTTTCAACATATAAACAACATATAAACAAGATATCAACAATATATAAATAATATATGAACAATAAACAATATATAAACAACTTATAAATTACATATAAATGTACATATAAAAAAATTTAAAACAACATATAAACAACATATAAATTACATATAAAAAAATTTAAAACAAATCTGTAAAATGTATAGATTTTAAACAAATTCTAAACAAGTTTTAAAGAACATATAAACAAATTTGTGAATCTTTAATATTGATTAGTGAGTTGCATGTTCAAAATTTAGAAATAGGTCGCGTGAATATGTAATTAATATTTTTGGGCCCCATGAACTTGTAATCAGCCCTTCTTAGTATGTCTTAAAGAGAGTTGGGTCATAAGTTGAAGATTCAAAAGATTCCAGCAAGTAAAAGTTTGACTGAAAAAGTTAAGGCCCAAAAATTGTTAAATGAAATATTTTCAGTGCTTAAGTACTCTTGGAGTAGAAATTTTGGTAAAATTTCTATCTCAAGTATAATTATTGTAATTCGGGCCAAGATGATCAAAATTGGTCAAATATAAGTGCAGTCCACTGAAAATAAGTCCCGAAGTCAATGTATACACAGTTTGATTTTTGTAGGTTAAGTATGCTTGGAGTAGAAGTTCTAGTGAAAGTTCTACCTGAAGAACAATTAAGCTCGATAGCTTTGGGAAACGTGCTAAAACGATCACAAAATCAAACCCAATAGCTCCAAACTTTATATAACGGTCAAGAACACATCTTTGGCTATAAATAGGGCTCAATAATCACAAGGAAAGAAGGAGAATTGATCAACTTATGCATATTTCTTTCTAGAGCAAAAACTTGCATATTCACTTGTGTTGAGCTAATTTCTCTCATTAAGCTTAGATTTGAAAATCCCTTTGAGAGAGTGTTTCAAACACATTTTTGTAACTTTGTTGAGAGTTTTTAAGATCTCCTAACACCCTTGAAGTTAGGAAGGTTGTAAAGGTTCTCCTAACACCTATGAAGTTAGGTTGGTGTAAAGGTTTTCAAGCATCCGTGAATCTTGAAGTGATTAGGGAGCTTGCACTCGTGAAACAAGTGGTTGTATTATTTTCCAATAAGGAGATAGTAAAAAAACTATCAAGTGAATACTTAGGGAGTGGATGTAGGCTTGGTTAAGCTGAACCACTATAAATCTTGGGCTCATTGTCTCTCTTCTCATGAGCTCTTTACATCTTATCATTTGTGATTATATTGTTGCTTTGCCTAATCAATCTCAGTTTTATTAATTGTGTGCCAAACTAATTTTAATTTTTAAAAACCAATTCACCCCCCCCTCTTGGTTTGCTATTTGGGCCAACAACCCCCATGAAGCAAGTGGTTGTACTATTTTCAAGAGGAAGATAGTGAATTGGAAAAATTTTAAGTGAGAAACTTAGGTTGTGGACGTAGGCACGATTGGGTCGAACCATTATTAATCGCTTGTGTTTGATTTCTTCTCTCTTATCTCTTTTATTGTTATCTTGTTTATTTTGATTAACACTTGCACACATACATACTGTTTTGCTACTAACCTTGTTTTTAAGTGTTTGTAATTTAGCAAAATCGAAAGAACAAGTTTCCACCTCTGCACTTTGGGTTCAATCTCTATCTTTACATAAGCTCTTTGCACTTTATTATTTTTTCTTATACTGTTACATTACTTAATCATTTTTTTATTTTGCTAACATTTTATAAATTTGATTTTATTTTTAAAAACCAATTCATCTCCCTTCTTAGTTTGATATTTGGGCCAACAATTGGTATCAGATTTTGTGCTCTTGAAAACTTGGATTAAAACTCCTAGGAGTTAAAGATCCAAATAGAAAACTCAAAATCTATTTCTAGCTATGAAGGTCTAGCTATTAAGTGTGCTCCTTTTTCTAAGGTGGAGATTATCTCTACCAGAAAACAAGGATGATGGCCTTTCTAAAATCCGAAAGCATTGATGTATGGAGAATAGTTTCTAAGGAGCCAGTCAAAGCACACAAAAAAAGGTGTTGAAGATTTGGTAAATGATGTTTGATTACATACCATACCTATATCATTAATCTTAGGAATTAATATTTATTTTCTTCCATATTAGGGTGGTCAGTTGACCAGTATATTTCTCCTTAATTAGGGAGATTAGCTGCCTTTTTTGTTCATGGATAAGAGCTTTAAATAGATGTACATCAATATAGAAAATTATTCAGCCTTCTTATATTTTTGTTCTCAGTTTTTATGGTATCAGAGTGAAATTAGAATCCTAGGGTTGAATCTTTTTCTCCATTACAACCATGTTTGAATTCACGTCTGGAGTAAGCCATCCTCTTCAACCATCTCAGTTCGAACTTCAGAGAAATGCATCTGAAAACCATCCCATTCAGATTACTACAATCCGACTAAATGGTGATAATTTTCTTTGATGGTCACAGTATGTTTGCATGTATCTTCGAGTGAGAGGAAAGATTGGCTACATCACATGCGATACTAAGCAGCTTGACATGAATGATAAAACTTATGCCATTTGAGATGCTGAAAACTCAATGGTAATGACATGGTTGGTCAATGCCACGATTGAAGAGATCAGTGCAAACTACCTATGTTACTCAACAACCATGGAACTATGGGACAATGTTTCAGAAATGTACTCTGATATTGGAAATCAATCCCAAGTTTATGAGTCGACACTACGACTTGGGGAAATTTGCCAAGGTGAGGATTCTGTAACAAAGTATTTTAATTCTCTTAAAAGTGTTTGGCAGGACCTGGACTTATTCAATGATTATGAGTGGAGATCAAATGATGATTACAATCACAAGAAGATAGTAGATACTGGTCGAATCTTCAAATTTATTTCAGGTCTGAATGTTGAATATGATGAGGTATGTGGCCTAATAATTGGAAGAAATCCCTTGCCTCCAATTGGTGAAGTATTTGCGGAGGTAAGGAGAGAAGAAAGTCGGACGCACATGATGTTGAGAAAGAAGACTGTTGGATCAACCATTTTTGTGGAAGGATCAGCCTTGGCTATTCCTGAAGCTTAAGTAAGCAGTAGGAATTTCCATAACCAACATGCAAAAGATTAAAACAACCTACAATACGACTACTGTGGAAAGCAACTCCATACTCGGGAAAAATGCTGGAAGTTGCATGGTGAGCCTCAAAATCTGGTGCACAAACCACCTCATGGCAAGGGGAAAAAATCTAGTGAACATGGCACACCTACAACAAATGAGGCTGAGTCATCTCCATTCAGTAAAGAGCAATTAAGTCATCTTTATAAACTGATGCACTCTTGTTCACTATCTAATGCTCCTATTGGTTCTATGGCACAAACAAGTAGTAATCCTTTGACATCTTTTGCTCTTGGATCATAGATTCAGGAGCTTCTGATCATATAACAAGTTGTTCTCAATTGTTTGATTCATATTATCCATGTTCTGGTTCCAAAAAAATAGAATAGCTGATGGTAGTTTTTCACCTATTGCAGGTAAAGGAACTATTAAAATTTCCGAAAAAATCTCTTTGAAATCAGTTTTACATGTTCCAAAACTTGCATGTAATCTTCTTTCAGTTAGTAAATTGTCCAAAGATTCTGATTGTTCTATTCTGTTTTCCTCTTCCACTTGTGTTTTTCAGGACCAAAACTTGGGGAAGACGATTGGAATTGCTCAAGAAATAAATGGGATGTACTACTTTGATGAAATTGGTTTTAGGAATAGAACAACTCATGGTTTAGGTAGTACAAATTCAAACTTTGTCTATGATCAAGTTTTGTTGTGACACAAGAGATTGGGGCATCATAGCTTTCCATATCTTAAATATTTATTTCCTAAATTATTTAAAGGAATTGATTGTTCAAAACTTCATTGTGAAGCCTTTCATTTGGCTAAAAGTCATCGTGTTTCATTAGCAATAAAACCACATTCTATTTCAAAGCCATTTTATTTGGTGCATAATGATGTTTGGGGTCCATCCAAAGTTAGCACACTTTCTGGAAAAAAATGGTTTGTCACATTTATTGATGATCACACACAAATTTGTTGGGTTTATTTGTTGGAAAAGAAATCTAAAGTTGAACAACGATTTAAAGATTTTTTCACATGATTGAAAATCAATTTCAAACAAAAATTGGCATTCTAAGAACTGATAATGGGACTGAATATCTCAACAAGTATTTGAGAAAATTTGTCTTGGAAAAAGGTATTCTGCATCAATCAACTTGTCGTGAGACACCTCAACAAAATGAAATTGCTGAAAGAAAAAATAGGCATTTACTTGAAGTTGCTTGGACACTTATGTTTTCTATGAATGTTCATAAATATTTGTGGGGTAATGCACTCCTAAATTCATGTTATTTAATAAATAGAATGCCATCTAAAGTTCTGAAATTAAAAATGCCTTTACAAGTTTTGAAAAATTGTTTTCCCACATCTAAGATAACAACAGATCTTCCTTTAAAGGTTTTTGGATGTGTGTGTTATGTGCATATACCAAATGCGTTTCAATCAAAACTTGATTCCAAAGCTGAAAAATGTGTTTTCCTTGGTTATGCATCAAATAAACATGGGTACAAGTGTTTTAATCCGATCACAAAGAAATTTTTTGAGAGCATAGAGGTAAGATTTGTTGAGGACCAATCTTTTTTTCCAGCAAAAGTTTCTTCAGGGGGAGAACTTAGTTGAAGAAGAAAATAATTTTTGGGAAATTTTACCCATTTCTTTCATTAATTCTGATATGGAAGCTAGTGTTAGCACTGTCAATCCCACTTTGCCAACGTGACGTTATCAGAGATAGGGGAGAAGTACTTCCAAAGGATCATAATTCTCAACATGAGTTGCAGGTCTATACTAGGAAGAAATTTCATAAAGGTATTGCAGTTCCAGTTATTCCTTCAGCAGATGTTCAATCGACTTTGTCGAATAATGGCTCTACAATTCAGAGTAACTTTCCCTCTACTTCCACTCCTTCTGATCTTGATCTTCCAATTGCTTTAAGAAAAGGAATCCGAACATGCACTAAACACCTTATTGCACAATACTTGTCATATGAAAAATTGTCAAAAAATCATAGAGCATTTGTGCCTAGGATTTCTAATGTGATTGTTCCAAGAACTATTAAGGAAGCATTAGGTGGTTCAAATTGGAGAGCAGCTGTGATGGAAGAAATAAATGCTCTTAAAAGAAATAACACATGGACTGTCATTGATCTACCCCAAGACAATAAGACAATTGGGTGCAAATGGGTGGTCACATTGAAATATAAGGCTGATGGAAGTGTGGAAAGATACAAAGCGAGACTAGTAGCTAAAGGATTTACTCAAACTCATGGTATTGATTACCAAGAGACTTTTGCTCATGTCTTTAAAATTAACTCTATTAGAGTACTACTTTCTCTTGCAACTAACTTCAACTAGCCAATCCATCAATTTGACGTAAAAAAATGTGTTTCTAAATGGAGAATTGCAAGAAGAAGTATATATGGACCTGCCACTCGGTTTTGAAGAAAAACTCGAAAAAGGCAAAGTGTGTAAATTAGAAAAGGCCCCGTATGGACTAACGCAGTCTCCTAGAGCTTGATTCGAGCGTTTTGGTGATGTTATCAAGAAACATGGTTTCCCTCAAAGCCAAGCTGATCATACCTTGTTCTTCAAACATTTCAATGAAGGTAAAATTGCTATTTTGATTGTGTATGTCGATGACATAATCATGACCGGGGATGATTTTCTTAAGATTAGCAATTTGAAGAAGAAACTCGAAGTCGAATTTGATATTAAAGGCTTGGGAAAGCTGAAATATTTCCTTGGAATGGAGTTTACAAGATCCAATGAGGATATTGTACATGATAGAAGATCCACATCAGGTTATTGTACATTTGTAGGTGGAAATCTGGTTACTTGGAAGAGTACAAAACAAAGTTTAGTGTTAAAGAGTAGTGCTGAAGCAGAATTCTGGTCTGTGGCACATGGATTTTGTGAAGTATTATGGATTAAAATACTCCTAGAAGAGTTGAGGGTTTCTATACCAGCACCTATTAAAGTTTATTGTCACAACAAAGCTGAAATCTATATAGCTCACAATCCAGTTCTACATGACAGAACAAAGCATGTAGAAATCGACAAACATTTAATTAAGGAAAAGATAGATAGTGGCATGATATGCTTGTCCTACATACCCACTGCTAGTCAAACGACAACATACTAATAAAAGGTCTTCCCAAGGAGCAATAAGAGAATCTAGTCAGCAAGCTTGCCATGAGTGACATCTTCATGCTAGCTTGAGGGGGAGTGTTGAAGATCTTGTAAATAATGTTTGATTACATACCATACCTGTATAGTAATCTTAGGAATTAATATTTATTTTCTTCCATATTAGGGTGGTTAGTTGACTAGTATATTTCTCCTTAATTAGGGAGATTAGCTGCCTTTTTTGTTCCTGCTAAGGGCTTTAAATAGCATTGCACATCAATATGTTGGAATTCGCGGCTAAAATATGACATTCATATACATACATGGCAGCGGATATAAAAAACATTTAATGCCTTGAATTCCACTAAGGACCCATGCATATCAACATATATAATTAAGGTTGGAAGATTTACCTTTCACCAAGGCTCGATCGATCAGTTGTATGAAACGTTGGTGTAGCTCTTTGCACCAAGAACCCGAATCACCTTTGTTGAATCACGTTGCTTTTGCGCGAACGCGGCTACAGGTATCCACACGAACGAACTTACCTTGGAATGATTGCAGTGTACTAGCACCCCTTTTAGAATCACTATTCTAAAGCTCCCAAAATTCTTTTCTCTCTTTGAATTGTAGCACACAAGTTCGGCCAATGGATGATTGAATGGGTGCAA
>CAODLS012750776.1:0-12209 GCA_948243855.1 Flueggea neowawraea
GATATATGGGGTATTGACTTTAATTTATGAGCTAGCTGTGAAGAAGTTTGGTAAATGCTTATATTGTGAAATTTCAGGATATAGTTTGTGACACCGATTATCCTGTACATGCTTGTGATTGGAAGTTAGGGTGTGTCATTATTCCCATGATGCTATTGACAATTGGTCTTTTCTTGTTCTTAGATCCTTGACAGCATCCAAGTGTCCATAAGGAATGTTAATATTTTGTACTGTGATCTCAGTGGATATCCTGTAAGTTTTTCTCTGCATTTTAGCTTCACCTGTTTTTTTGTGCAGATTTGTGACACTTAAGAGAATTGTCGATTTCCTTGGGAGCAACCATATAATTTTTATGAGTATAATTAATAATTTCTCAAGTACATGCATCATGTATTTTTATTGCTTTTAAGGCTAAGATTTTCTCAATGCATAATGTTGTGAGCTTTTTACTGGATTTCAAGAATTTTGTCCTTTCATTATGACATTATTTTTTAGATAGAATTTCCATCGTACATTATATCCATATTTGCTTGCGGAGCACCAAATTACTTAAGCATAAAAACTCCAAATGTGTTTTGAATTATGGTGACAAAGCATCACTATTTGGTGTGGATTTTGATGAGTTTTGTACGTGAATTTAGTAGTTAATCTAAATCTTTAGTTATGATATGAAATTGGCCCAATTAATGCACAAGCTTTTACCATGCTTTCAGCCTAGCCTATCTTAAATTAATGTTTTTGGATTACTCAGAATAACCATCTATTTTCTGTTACATATGCTAGGCTCCTATTTTATTTGGATTCAAGTTTTCTAGCTTGACGATAATGAAGCAGAATCCCATTGGGTAATACTCTTTTGCAACTTGTGATACATTGTTGATTGTTCTTGATATTTATTTGATTTAGTGGGGTCCTTGTTATTTTGTTACTGTTTTCATCACTTGTCTTTCACTCATTGTAACATCTTGACTTTGTCGACTTTCTTGTGCCCCTGCTCATTGTGTCTCTCCTTCTGTCTTTATATACCTCCCCCCTTCCAACCCCTCAAACCCCACCATTTGTATGTGTCTCTAATCTTTAGGTAATATTTTATATTTTATGCAATATATAATTTTTTTATGTGCTTTTTGCTATGCTGTTTACTGGACTTGATTTTGTTTCTGTTCATACAGTGGAGGGAACCAAGTCCACAAAATTGTAGAGATTAAAGGTTTTGAAGTTTATTCACGTGTTGTACAAGAAGATGCGAATAATATGGATGTTGAGAATGCATTGTTTGAAGGAGAAAAATGTGATTTTTTGCTGGGACAGTGTGATGTATCTATGTTGATTTCGGTATGCTAAAATCTGGTGTCCTTTTATTTTGTATTCTTTTTGTGCTAAAATAATATGTTTGATCACTCTTAGACAGCTAACTTCCTTCATGTATTGTAGTTTGTGTTAAAGTTGCATCTAAAAGTAAAAAAATTAAGTGTGACAAACAATGTTTTGTTGATGTTGTTTGATGTCATAATAATATTCTGAGTTGTCAGTGTTTTTCCTTTCTTCAGATTAAGAGATCAGGAAAGCTAGACCTAATTGGTCCTAAATACTCCATTTCTGCTAATGTGGCTTCCTTGGTTGGTTTTTTTTCTTGAACTCAAAAATTTCTTTTGAATGATTAATATCAACTTCTCATTGGAATTGGTATTTCCATTATGTTTTAACTTATATTTTATTAGGTCATCTCTTTGGAGAAAGATCACTTGCATCAGTTCATGATCCTTTCGGATTATTTATGCAGTTGTCGGTTAAGAGAGAAGTAAGTTCAATATTTTCATTGGTGATATGAAAAAAATTCATCAGTTCGTTATGGTTTCTTTTGATTTTTTTGTACTACTTTAATTCATTTAATTTCTTTTCCAGCAGTGGGATGGACATGGTTGATTTTTATTCTGATGGTTTACATGATCTGAACTTTTTTTTGTTAAAAATTTGTTAGCAGTAATTAATAGTTTTTTGTGTTCTTAAATTACTAACTTATTGAAAGCTAATTAATTTTCTTTGCAATGGTTCACAAAATATGTTTGTTTTTTGAATACCTTTGTGACCAGAATGATGCTGTGTATTGTATTCTTTTTTTTTGGTTTATGTAGTTGAAAGCTAGAAATTAATTTGAAACTCCTATTATTTGGTTTACATTTGACTAATGCAGATTGTGAATGAGAGCACAAACTTGACACCCAAGGTAGATGTGATTGTCGTCCAATATTTTAGCGTTAATGGAATGGAGAATCTGGCTATAATTTTTACTGCCATTTTCAGGGTCCAACTCACCTAAGAAATTAGTGACTTGAAGTCATCTTTTTTCTTTTAAAACCATGAATTAACTTGAAGTTTAATTGATTTTTCATTTGTATTCTCTGGAGGTCAAGTTTTATTGGTTCTCATTCCTGGTGAAGCTTCACTGTTGTCTACTTTTAGGGTTGGCTAATTAGATTATCTTTCTGATTTCCATTTTGATTGTATTATTGTGTATTATGTCATCACCTGGTTTGACATTCTTGGTTGCACCTCTAAAGACTTATGACAGCTGAGAAAATATCAAGAAATATGATATTCCTTCTAATTATGTAGGTATGGTCGTTTCCGTCCCTCCTATACTCCTTCATCAAGAAGCAATGGCTGGCAGGTGCTTTGGTGGCATTATGCCCTAGAATCTGTTTTATTAGATGTTCGCAAGAAATTAAAGAAGACGTCATGGAGATACTGTGGCCAGCGACTGTAAGTTGGTGTGCTTTGGCTTACACATTTTCAGAATCTATGATTTGATAACATTTAATAATTTATATTGCTTTTTTAGCAGGCTGGCATTTTTTTGATATGCTTTGTGTAACCCTAGATTTATTTCTATAATTTCAGAGGTTTCTGCCGAAAATATATTAACTTGTACAAAAGAAAGCTGCATTTTATTCAACAAGGACAGGTAATTTCCTTTTTCTTTATGAATGCATATGAAACTTCGTGCACATCCTGATATATCTGATTTTCTCATAAAATTAATACCTTGAAGTTTTAAACCTTAATATGGACCTTAGTTTGCTTGGAATGAACTTTGAAATGTTTTGTATGGGTCAGGTTGGTCATTATGGCTGTAAATGGAAATTGTGAGTTTGTGATTCTGCTTCAATTTCTGAAATAGTGCCATTAACTTCTGTTTCATGAAAGTTTGGTACATAATTATTACTGATGATGTCTATTGAATTTAGTTACAAGCGATATCTTTCTGCAAATTTCACTGGTACTTGTATAGGTTTTTTGGGGATGATTAGGAAGAATAAAGGCAATTGCTTTGTTTAAGAACCTCTCTCTCTGTACCATTGTGCTGGTTAAAAAAAAAAAAGGAGAGAGAAGTGATATTTACAGTTTGGTTGAAGGGATCTGCAAAACACTTTCATTTAACAAATTTTGTCAAGCGTAAAAGAGTTCAGAAAAGTTTATCTATGTAAGTAAAATATAAAATTAAATATTATTGTTAATGCATCTCTTCCTGGACTCCGTGGTAGCCACAGTGTCATGAACTAGACATGGTCCGGTTTTCTTTTTAAACTTTTCAAATAAAATTATTTAGTTTGAATTCATCATGGTTAACTCAAAATCTCACTTGGATAAAATAATCTCCTTTTCTTTTCGTCAAAAATTCTTACCCTTGTCCATTTCTTCCATTATCTTTTTAATGATTCATCATTGATTATCTTGCTTGATTAAGTTCAATTTATTCAGTTACCATCAATCATAATAGTACTGTATTGGCAATTAATTTGAAATTTGTTTACTGCCAAATTTATTTGATCTTGACAATTTTTTTTTTCTATAGTCAATTGGTGAAGATATTCTTCTGCAATTAGAGCAAATGGAGGAAGAGAAGGAATTGGATGTGGATGATATTTTGAGTTTGAGGTCCGCTGCTGAATTTGAATTGCAGGTAATAGATTTATGGAAGGATTAGAAAGAAAATTACTGGACACATTTTATTTTGACGAGTATTCTTGTGTATGCGTTTTGACTTTAGGCACATATAGTTGGTGCCTACTGCCTACTATTTATGGATGGGAAAAATCACTATGCGATTATCAATAGCCTTATCAGAACCTATTGCAATATTACCAAATCCTTCATTTGCATAGAGCATTTACTGCACAATTCAGTTGTGTGTGGTGTTGATTTTCTGTAAATTTCATCTTTTTTGCACTCTCAGTGGTCTGATCAGAAGAGGACTCTAACCACATATGTTGAATTACCATCTTCATCATCAAATTTAACCCTGATTATTGGTGCGCCGATGACCTTAGCATCACAAAACCTGCTATGACTTGGAGATTTCAGTACACTCTATCATGCGTCAGTAATAACTTGAATGAGTTGGCTAAAAAATTATCTCAATGCATGAGCTCAACTATATTTTCTTTTAGCAATCCTTCAAGGCATGTATTTTGAAAACATTGAACAAATTTTGATGTCAATATAATATTAAGACTTTTTTTTCCCTGATGGAGCAAAGTGACCTCTCTTTACAGTAATCTTTATTGTACCAAAAGGACAGTTATCTTTACTATGGTATTTCAAATCCATTTTGTTTATTTCTGTACTTTGTCGATTCATTGTTCAGCCCTTTGCCATATGTTCTTTGAGCAACAAGACAATATTTCCTTATTATGGACCCGGTTGACAATATCACTTCATGGACATTGTCAATATTTTAAAGAGCAATCAGCTAATTTAGTCTGCTACTTTTTTTTGAAAAGTTTCTAGATATTGGAGATTTTTTTTTTGTTTTTGATAAGTAGACATTTGAGATTCTTTGTTGTCTTCTATTATTTTTAAAATTGACTTTGAAATTCATGTTATCATAAAGATGTAAGCATTTGGCAATTATCTTCATACTTCTTTTTGGTATTAATTTTTGTTAGTTTATTGTACATGCAGGAACTTTTATCGAATTCTTCAATAGCTGAGATGGATTCAAATGGAAGTAGTATTTCTTCAGAGAATTCAGGAAATGATGAATCTTCAATCGTCAAATCTCGTGGATGGTTGAATGTTCTCTCCCGTGGTATGCTTGGTGCTGGAGGGGCTGATGGTACTAGCCAATTTTCTGGTGGTGTTTTTGATGAAGTCAAAAAGGTACTTGCATTAATTCAATGTTGTGAAGAGGAATAATGTAATCCAGACTTGGTATCCATATTTCGTTTTTTATTTTGCACAGGGTACCGATGAGGAAAACAAATTTTCTTTGTCTTCAGTCCATATCAATATTCATCAGATCTGTGCGACATTTTGGAGCAAGTAAGAGTCCTGCTTTTTTCTTTGTGCCAAATTCAGTTTTGTTTCTCAACAAAAATTCTTTATATCATTTATCAGGGGTTCTTTAATTTTTCTCTGTCAGCTTTGGTTTCAAACACTGGACAAAATAATTATGAACTGTTGGACATCAAATGATCTTAATGTAGGCCTTTTAAGATTAGATAATTATGGTCTGTTAAATCATGAATCATTGTTTGCAAGATAAAGGTATGCCCGGAAGAGTTTAAAAAAGATTCATTAATGTGTTAGGCTGGACCAAAATCAAGGAAGAAGATTTGAATATTTTGATCTGTGATCATGCTTCTTTGCAAGTTTTGTTTTTGTATAAATAACTTCTTTCTGCATTAGTTTGCAAATGATATTGCCATTTGGATTGCTTTCTCTTGTTAGATCTGTGTCTGTGTCTGTTATTACCTTATCTTTGGTGAGCTAATTCTTCATTGTGCTTTCCAATTTTTTTTTTAACAACATCAGTTGTATGGAACTTGATGTAGGCAGTATAGAAATTTATCCAAGGGGACATTTAAGAATAATAAAACATACATGAGTAGGAATAAGAAGAGGGGGCACGGGGTTATTATGGGTGCAGTTCAAATTCCCAAGTTAAAGGTTTTAGGAGAGTCGATATTAGTTCTCTGGCTCTGTATAATTCTACAACAGTTTCATGTCGTTCGTGATTAGTGCAAGCGCTCTCACCTTTTTTTCGGGTGAGGTATGATGAGTATTACCGTATGTTTTAACATTGATCTTTTGCTTTCTCTCAGGGACAAGGCTCGAGATATTTGCAAGTTAAATTTCAAGGAGGCAATTGTTAATTGTGAAATCTTTGAAAAATCTGCTGTCATATCAACTATAGTTGAATCAGCAATGATGGAGAATAAATTTGGCAAGGAAGTTGTTCATCTTACAAGGAAGGTTAGTAGAAACGTAATTGTGCTCATTATTAAGGGAAAAATTACTCTATTCATATTTTGTTTCTTTTGGTTGAATTATATGCACTTCTATTTTTGTTTTCCATGTTCAAGGAATTTGGCATATGAACTACAATAGAACTTCTGAATGACATATTTGCAAATCTGTGTTTGGCATCAGGTCATTAAGCAACCTTGTTTTTGTGTGTGTCAAATTTGCAAATGGGTGGTTGATTTATGACTTGCAAATTTCCCCTTTTCCTTCTTTCCCTTTTCTCTTTCATACTCATCAATATATTGTTTGTTTCTTTTATGTCCTTGTTCATTTGCAGGCCTTGGTCCAAAATGATACAAAGGATAGTGACCATTCATCCAGCGGTGTTCATGTGGAACTTTCAGTTAAGCATGGAAATGAATTATTGATCAAGGTATTAAGAATATGCTATGTTATTATAAAGATTGCTCATTCTTGGGAAGGTCTTTGTTCTGGTCTGCGTTCTTGAAGTTGAAGCTCTTTTTGACAATGTTTTGATTAATATTCATTTCAGGGCCTCCTTCCAAAGCTTGAAGTAAATTTTGATGCTGAATGTTTTATTGATTTAACCTACTTCTTTGATGTGCTCAAGTCCTTGAAGATTCAGAATGAAAGGGTATGTTTCCATTTATGTTGTTGTGGTTCTTGTGATGTGCTTTATAATGATCTCCAATACTGAGAGACTTAATTGATGTCAATGACTTCTCAACATATTCCTCGTATCTTTGATGGCCAACTTATTTGTGTGACTAGCATGTATATCTTCATAAGGGTACTTATGATTATGATGCACTATAGTTCCTTTCTGTGGAGAACCTAAAAGGAATGTATGACATACACAGTTTATTACACAAATGCCTGGAAGATTCTTTTATTTATTTTTACTTCCTTTCATCACAACCTCTTCAAGAGATAAGCTAAGCTTCACTGATTCCTTCCCTGCTTTCATTGTGCAAAACAGAAGTAAAACCATAGATCCATGATTCATTCAGGTGCCTGTAAACTTGTCATTATAAAATAGACAGTCCGTTTCTCCTCTAGCATGGATGTAGTAGCATTTCATTTATTAATTAGGACGTAATACTCACTGTAGTGCTCAATTGTTATGATTCCTGCATTATTAGTTTTCTTAGCACAAGGTAGGTCAAGCATTGTGATATTTTCTAATAAGAAAAGCATTTATTGAAAAGTAAAAAAAATCTGATTTCCTGGTGAATGCTCTCTCTCTCTCTCTCTCTCTCTCACACACACACACACACACACACTCGGATACTCAACATGTAAGCATCTCTCTCTGAAATATCGTTGCCTCAATGTTTCGTCGTTTTCCTCTGAAATTTAATTATAATTCTCTGGCTATGTAAACCGTTATGTTCTTATGGGCATGCTTAATCTTCGTCATGTGAAATATGATGAACAATATGAGGATGGTGAAATTTACTATAGTTTCTATGATGAAAGATTGTTCTTAAAGTTTATTCTTGATTTTGTGGTATTTTTGTTTTAAAAATGTAGTACTTGTTTGTGAGATGGGTATTTAAATGGAGATTACAAGTTAGTGACTACAAATTCTGTGTTGATGTAGGTACTATCTTTGCTGAGCAAGATTGAAGATGTTGATGCTCGATTGATATCGAAAGTGGAGTAAGATCTTTGCTATCCACCAATAGTGTTGTGTGGTTCTTTCTTTTTCATGTGCAAAATTGCTGATTATTTTGTTAATTCTCTCACTATCATTATTAACTATCTCTGCAGACATCTGTTATCAAGTCATCAGAATGTGATTTGGGATGTTAGTGTTTCTGATATCACTGTTTATGTTCCTTCAAGCAATGCTGAGCAGCACATGGTAATAATATAAGCATATCACACTTTGAAAGCTTGAAAATTCCATGCATTTTAAACTTTATTGTTATTATTATTATTATTCAGTTTACTGTGTTGCATTTTGAACCAATGTGGTCATCTATGCTGTTAGTTTACTCTCCACCAACTTTTTTGTTTTTTATCCCGTGCATGTTCACCTAATGACCTTCATTTGTCCCTATAATTAGCTCTCAGGCTTTTCCTCCATATATTTTGTACATAAAACTATATACATGCAGAATTTTCTTATCTGCTTCTCAAATTCTTATTGACAATTGTAGGAAGAAGTGTTAAAAAAAATAGAACTTAAGTATGAATTGCTTGGTTTAGTACTTTTTGCTTTTAAATTGTTTTTGTTGGTGCATGGCATACTGTCATCTGTTTCTGCTTTTGTTTCTGTACTTTTTATTTTTTCCTATTTCGCGCTTTTTTTAATGATACTCTTTTTCTTTTACCATCTGTTGCTTTCTTTTGTATTTTGTTTTAAATGTAGAAAAATGTGAGAAGACTAACTTATATGTGATTGAATAATTTTTTCTGAAATTTTCTTTACGGAAGATTCCTAAGTTAATAGATGCAATTGTTACTGACTTCTAATGTGCCAAAAGAACGTATCTAGTTGGTATCTTGTGTCTCTATATTGAAGTCATTGTGGTTGATTTTCTTGGTCAATTTTGGGTATTTTAGAATTTCTGATATGCCCTCAGTTAAATATGTCTTTCTTTTACAATTGTTGTTTATTTCTGTAATTATTTCTTTAAATGACAGGTATTAGGACTAGGGGCTCTTTTTTTCAAATCTAAAAGCCTTCTTGATTCCTCATCTTCGAATATTGGGGAAGGATCTTATGCATTGAAAGATTACTTGAGTTCAAGGTCATTGCATAATATCTCTGATAAATTCAAACTTCAACATTTGTACGATCATTTTGAGATCGAACTAGCTGAATTTGAGGTTAGCTTTCCTATTTCAAGCTGGACTTCCTCTTGTTTTGTTTCCTTGTGTGAATTTGTAATCATAATGGTTATGATCATGATTGGGGTGCAGATGAAGATGAAGATGCCTTATCAATCTGAAAAGATATCTATTCTTGAGAAATTTAGCGCTTGTTTAAATGTGGCACATTGCCTCATTCCTGATGAGGCAATGCTGAAGCAGTTAGAGGTAATAAAGCTACGATTTATTTAGCTCAAATATAATAGAGGATATGTCACAAAAACTCTGTTAATTTTTATTAAAGAACTTACTATTTTTTAGTTTAACAGCAGTAGAAAGCTAATATCTATTGGAAACATTTTCACATCTTGTTTGTGCTTGAATTACTTTTCTTATGTAGTTTTACCTACACTACTTTTACTTTATGGTTGCTTTGAGTACTGCAGATTTCTTATTGGTGTATTAAATGCCTCACGCTTGAAGTGAAAAATAGCGTGTATGTGATATTAATCTGTACCAAGGAATCATTATTTAATTATTTCTTTTGGAACTAATGCCAAGAATCCGTTGTTGGATGCATATTGTCATTTGCAAGGCTGAAAAGTATAGCAGTTACATGTTTGTGTTGGGAAACATTTAAATCTTTATCACAAATCAAAAAGGGGAAAAATCATCAGATTTAGGTAGGGGTGAGAGGATTTATTAGATATAAGGATTTCTGAAAAGCAATACAAAATTTAGATAAATAGAATGGATACAATGAATACAACAGAATATTTTGGTTAAAATTTGAGTGATTTACTTGTTTACATGTGGTTCAATATGAGAGTTCATTTCTTAGCTAACAAGTTATTGTTAGTTGCGTTATGTGTATAGTTGGGACCTTGAGAATTTGACAATTCTTAGAACAATCTGCAGTTGAGATAGAATTTCAAGGCCTGGCATATTTTTTTTACACCGCGTTTTTGTGAATATATTGTTAGGGTAGAATTTTTTTAATCTGGTTTTGTTTCTTCAAACGTCATTTTAATTTCAGGTTCATATCGTGTCTTCACATGATAACTTTTGTGAGTTCCATTGCCATCCATTTGCCATCAGTTTTCTGTTTGGGTTCATTGGTTCCCTGTCTGCACGTGAGCCATCCAATGTTGGTGAAAAGTCTACTCCCACTATTGACAATGGAAAGCTTCCCAGTTTTGAGTTTCAAGAGTTTGGTTTCTCAAACTACCTTGAAACTGGATCATCTGAATGGGCAAGCATTCCATTATATCATTATCCTTTTGTCACCATTCAGAATTCTGGTTTGCTTGATTGCCTTGACAGTTCACTTCTTCATTCCAGCCCTTACTGGGGAAAAAAATGTAATTCAGTGAACAGTCCAGACTTCAGTTTTAAGAAGGGATTAAGTTTTTCTCATACCTCACAGTCGAAGTCGACAACTACTATTGAAGGGCTTATTCATTCTTCAATTTTTGGTGTCACCAATGCCTTGCGAATTGACTTGCAACTGTCCAGGATAAGAGTTCACTTTCATGATTCTTCATGTATCATTGGAACAATTACACTGCCCACTGCTAAGTCTTCAATATGCATTTCTGGAGATAGTATGGATATATTATGCTCTGCTGTTGGGTTAAGTCTTAACTCATCCTGGTACGAGCCGATTTTTGATGGGTCTTTATGGGGTCCATCATCACCTAACTTTTCTCCCATTCTAAATTTGCGTGTTAAGAAAGAGAGAGGCATAAAGTTGGCTCTAAGCATAGGCATTCAGCATGTTTGTTGCATTTTACCTTCAGAATATTTGGCCATAATCATTGGCTACTTCTCCTTGCCTGATTGGATTGCAAATAGTCAGCCTGAGAGGGAATCACATGATGCTAGTAATGCAGAATATGATAATTCCGTCCTATACAAGTTCGAAGTACTGGATTCCACTTTACTTTTGCCTATAGAAAGCAGCGAATACCAGTTTCTAAAGGTTGGGATTCCACAATTATACTGCAGTTTCTTGAATGGTTCATCTTCAAATGACATGTTGTTGAAAGGGATTCCTCCTGAATGTTTGGTTTTGTCTTGTAAGTCTGGAACAAGACTTGATTGTTTAAATATATTTGGACGGGACT
This sequence comes from Flueggea neowawraea, assembly GCA_948243855.1. Taxonomy (NCBI): domain Eukaryota; kingdom Viridiplantae; phylum Streptophyta; class Magnoliopsida; order Malpighiales; family Phyllanthaceae; genus Flueggea; species Flueggea neowawraea. The sequence continues at coordinate 11,217 of CAODLS012750776.1, forward strand.
TGTCAATGTCATCTCGGTTCTCTAAGGATGATGGAGCCGGTAGCTTGATGATTGATACAGGCAGTGGCCTGGTAGATTATTGTTTAGTTACTCCTCTGAGTGTTGATGTTTGGATTAGAATACCATGGGAAGAAGAATTTTCTTGTGAAGGATCTTCCTTTACTACATCTGTAATGGTGAAGATTAGAAACTGTCAAATTGTTGCTGATGGTTAGGACTTCTCTCTCATGAGTCACGCTTTTGTTGTATTTCTAAAAGTTTGCATTGCAGTTGAATTTATATGATAACATATTTCTTTTATCTTCCAGGTGATCCCTTTATTTACGGATTTGAGGCACTTCTGGACGTGATAGATCAATTTTCTACCGTGTCCAATCAGTCTAAATTCTTCAAATCTGACATTCTTCAGTTTCGTCAATTAAAGAGGTCAATAGTGAAGACTAGTGATGTTTCAGTCGTTGCCTCAGGCTTGATACTCACAGAAATTAGGTGTTCCATTGATGAGTTGCTTGTGAAAATCTGCTTAAAAAATGAGGCAGTTGCTATGGCTAAAATGCAATTAACATGCTCTGCATCTTTGAATGGTGACACACTCTTGAGTATGTCTCTTGATTTCTCTTTCCTAGAGTTGTATTCCTTGGCTAAGGCTACCCTGTTAGCAAAATTCAACTCTGCTGGCTCATCTTCATCAGTACTTGAAGTTTTTCTTTCAGAAACTGCCAATAATGAAGATGAACTTCTTATTACTCTTCCTTCTTTGGATATTTGGTTACATTTACCCAACTGGACTGAGGTTGTTGACTCTATCATTTATTATGCTAGACTAAATGAAAATCCACATCTCAATACAAAATCAAAGAATTCGGCCCTGTTGACAGATGATTCATTGGTAAATAATGGTGTTAGTGATTCTCCAGATACTCTTGATTATTCTAGTAATTCTTCTGAGCTTGCGTCAAGAACAAGAGGCAATGCGTCTGTCCTGATTATAAG
>CAODLS012751445.1:0-18367 GCA_948243855.1 Flueggea neowawraea
TTATGTTTTTGACACCTAAACAGGCCAAAAACTACAGGAACCAAATTTAAATTATTTATGCACCTATCCTAATATATTTAAGAAACCACCTATTAACCCTTCTTTTGTAATAGTCTAACTTTTGAATCCTGATTATCCTGCTGATAAATCTTTTATTACTCTCAAAATTATTGTAAATTATTTTCTAACCATATGGACAACGTATGCAACTTCAGATCAATCTATATTGTATGAAATGCATGCTCATATATATGTAGTTTTGGTCATGGTCGTGACAATGCTCATTCGCAAAAGCAATGATCCCGTGCCTGATTTGTAAGAAATGTAAAAGTTTACATACAGACTGTTAAAAACACACTATTTTATTCTACACTAGTCCAAGCAGAATAGGCTGTCACTGCAGAGAGAACAAGCAGAAAAAGAAACGCAAGTTTCTGTGTTATACCTTATTACATAGGAACCCCTTGTTTATTTTCTTGTTGCTCACTGAATTTCGTAAGGTAATTTATTACTCCTGAACTTTTTAGGAAGTGGTTAATTACCCTTCAACTTGTAAAAAAAGCCATCTTTAAAAATTTGTTCGCCAAATAACAATTTGGAGAAAAAAAATCAGAAAATTGCTATTTCAGCATATAAGTCATCGTAAAATACGTATTTACACAAGTTCAGAAGCCAATTACTTATTATGCAATGTTCAAGGGTAACAAGAAAATATAGCGTGACTACGTAGTACATCAAAGTGATCTCTGCAATGAGGGATAGGTTGACCAGTCTCTGTACAAGATGGAACTGAACCATATGAAGTTTCAGGAGGCTTACCAGGTGGGGGTGGAGGGATCCATTCCTGGAGGAGGAGGAGGGACATCCTCATTAGCTGGAGGAGGAGGAGGAACATGGTCATTATCAGGAGGTGGTGGAGGAATCCATTCCTCTTCAGGAGGCGGAGGAGCTGTTGACGCATTACCTGATGCCAAATACCCTGTGTGGCCATTTGGCTGAGCAGTCAAGACTTTGCTGCTGACAAAATCTCCAGCACCTGTGTCAGGAGCAGGTACTCCATCTTCCAGGTCGACCTCCATCTCAACATCCTCCACATCATGGAACTCCCCTACTGTAGCCTCACCTTCTACTAGTCGAGGAGGTGAACCTGAAGAAAGTCCCCAGTGCAGCTTTACTTTGCAAACCATTCTCAACATGGGTGGAAACGGGAGAAGATTCAGATTTTCTAGTGTTTTCATCTGCGTCAAACTCGCGTCCTGCAGTTTCTTGAGATTTTTCCCTTTCTTCCATGGAGTCACTAGTAGCCACGTGAATAACGTCTTCCATTTGTGCAGACACAGCAAGCTGATAAATTTCACTCTTGATGGTACCTTCTGGCTGATTAAGCTGTACTTTATAATGAGCCAAAAACGGAAGTAGAGATGCCCCATAAGATGGAAGCGTCTCAATATCAGAGAGTCTAATCTTCTCTTCTAGAATATACTTCCACAACCCATTATTGTACCTGAGACAACATCAAAGTAACGATTATTAAACAATGAAATCCTCAAACAATACGGGGAAACAGCCAAAAGTGAATACCATAAGCAAATGAAGAAAATAATAGCAAAATTAGATCTCTTACCCTCTGAGTGATCCCATTCTCTCCAGCAAACACTCAAATTGCTTCAATAGTTCAGTCCAAGGATCCATCCCTTTCTCACGTTCATATGGAGCAACAGCAACGTTTGTGTTCCCTGAAACAGCTAAACAGCGACCATCTGGAAAAGCATCAGCTCCACATGAGCTTTTCTCCACTACAGTATGATGTTCACCAGTTGAATAATTTTTGACATTCCATAATTTGTTTGTGTCTCCTTGAACAACTCCATCCAGTATTTGGCCATTAGGATGTAATTCTTGGCTTTGAGGAGCTAAATCAGTCACCACTAAGCCATCTAGAACTAGTCCATCTGAAGAGTTCACCAATTCAACCCCTAAACTACTGGAATTATGTGTACCCACAGCGGCAGGTTCAACATTTTCAGTGGAGATCGTTCTCTGATCAGAGCTAAACTGAACTGTCTGAGCTACGACAGCAAGTACTTCCCGTGATGTTTCCCCAGTTTCTGTATTCCAGTAATAGTATTGATTAATCTCCTCATGCTTCACTATTTTCCACCCCAAAGTCCCATCCCCAGCAATTTGTGAATTGGATGTTCCATCAACAGGGAGGTGCTCTGAAGAATCCAGCTTTTCAGATTTATCGGCAGAGGGAGCAGCATCAGTATCCCTTATTAACACTGTTGAGATTGGAATGAATTTGGTGTTCAAGATTGAAGTCAAAGCATTATAAGAAGTGATACAAGCCAAAAAATGACAAATTTGTTAAGGAAAAAGAGTTGTTGGACGGACACGGGGAGCTACACGGGCGTGGGATTGACCGTGTGATGCATTGGAGCCGGAAGAGACAAGAACTGGGCGGACATGGCCTTGGCCACGGCCGTTTCAGTGCCCGTGTCTTGGCTTGTCAAGTCTTCTGGAGCTACATGGACGCGAAGGAATGGCCGTGTCTCGAGGGTTTTTGTCCGTGTCTTCCTTTCACTGACCGTGTAACCAATTCTAACGAGATTTAGATTTTCAATTAGGGTTTTTCTTATTGGTTTTGACTTGTATTACTTGTTAACTATATAAGGGGGCTTGGGAACGTCTTGGGTAGCTTTTAAACGTCGTTGTAAGCCGTTGTACTTGTTTTTGACTCTGAATAGTATAACTACTTGTGCTCTGCCCGTGTACGTAGATCGGTTATTGATCGAACTATGTAAATCTTGTGTTCTTGTGTGATTGCTCTTTATTATTCTGCGTTATTTCTATCGTTTGATTTCCTGACAAACACCTTCCATGCTTGTCGAAACATCAACAGGAGAAGTTCCCGATATCATGCACCCTCTCGACCACATGAGAATGAGCATTTTCAATTTCACTGATATCCACGTCTTTTCCTTCAAAAAATGCTTTTTTCTATCAAAAACAATTCGAAGCACGACAAATAAATGAATGACATTATGAGAAGATTCCAAACTTTATAAATGCATTTCGTTTTCTGAGAGTCTAAAATTGTGGCAGAACAGAACTCAAAAGAGCAGACTAATAGCAAAATTTACAGGCTCAAAAATTCTCAATTAGTTTCGCAGCCATGATGATCTTTTCCTCAAAGAAATGTGAGATTTGCTGTAGTTCATAAATTATAATTTCAATAACAGTGCTAACATATATAAGAACAGAAGAGCAGAAATATGTATATGACCAAATTTCAGCCTACTAAGCAAACACCATCAAATATCAGGACATGCAAAATTAAAATATTTTGACGGGAAGAAAAATAAATGGACTCACATTTTCTGCAACTTCCTGCAATTGCCAAGCTCGGATGGCAGAGAACCATTGAAGAAATTTGTTCCCAAACCACGACAATAATAACAAAATAAATCAACATTTAAATAAACTGTTCACAAGACATAATTTATCAGAGCAACATCAGATACTGCAAGTATCAGTTGCAGATTAAAAAAAGGGAACTGTTAATAAATGATTAGTTAATACTAATTAGCACTCCCTCAGGGAGGGAGTGTTCTAGGTCGAGCTCATCATCCATTAGTTCTGCAATCAATATCTTATACCATAATACATGTAAACAGAGCTACCAGTTTTGTGAGCTTACATTGATCTTAATTTGGAAAGCCGTCCAAGTGACGCAGGAAGCTCCCTTACAACATATTAACGCCAAAATTCCTAACAATAATTCACAATTGAAATTAGGAAAAAGAAAGAAGTACATAAATATAGTTTAATTTTGTGCAACGAGGTTTCATAATCAAGATGTTCTTACAGCCACTGCATTCGAGTTAATTTTGTAGAAACCATTATTTGTAGGTGATTAAATACATAACAAGAAACCGAATTTTGTTGTAGTCTAGTAATATTGAAATTGTCCCTACTGCAGGGAAAACTTGATTGAGTGTGCATAGCCATGACAAAAAGCATGAAAACACTGATCGAGGGCGATATCTTACAGGTAAGACAGTGAGCCGATATTGGAAACCACCGCTGGAAACTCTCCAGTTAAATTGTTAAAGCTCAAATCCCTGCCAAAAAGTTCGAAAAAGAATCTAGATAATCAAAACAGAAACTGCATTTGGTAGCCAAACAATATTAAAATGAACATCGAAAACTGTAGACATAAATTCAAGATCCAATGAGGAAAAGAACATACAGCATTGTTAAATTTCCAGTCACCAATATAAGAAGGAATTGTACCAGTTAGATTGTTGTTACTTCGAATCCTGAAAGATACATAACCAAGAATTTCAAAATATCATCACAGAAAGGGAAAACGATACGGCACAATGAGATTTTTGCTGGTAGAAAAGTAAAACACGTTGCCTTACAACGTAGCTAGGTGAAAGACGGCCTTGGAGAGAGCGGTAGTCACCAGAAATCTTGAAAGAATCCAAGAAGAATTCTTACTGGCTTTCACGAGAGGTGAAAGACGGAGAAGCTGTTCCCTGAGACGCAGAAAAAGAAAACTTAAACGGAGGAGAAAAAGAAAACTTAAACGGAAGAAATAAAGAAAAAGACGATAGCAGGCACTCAGCGCCTCGCCGGCTATCGTGTGGTCACGGTAATCAGTAACTCGGATATAAATTTTCTTATTGTAATGCGGACACTTGAAAGGCAGTAACGTTGCGGGCGTTCGCTTAGGCATTGTGTTGGAAAGTTACTGAGGAATGGGAGAGATGAGGAACAGGGCGTCTCTTGGAAACGTTTGATGCGGTTGAGGCGGGAGAGTGTAGACGGGGCTACGTACTAGTTAATTGAAGACTAATTAAAAGACTATTTTTTATAATTTTAATTAATTGTAATTTTTTTATTAATTGAAGTCTGCCAAATTTATTTTTCACAAACACCACATTTTTTAAACTAAAACACAAAATTGCCGCATCAATCCCGATAAACACCCAAATTGTCGCGTCATTTTTTATTTTTTTCTCCCTCTCTCTTTGTTTTTTCTTTCTTTGTAACGTCATTTTTCTTTTATTGTCATGTTTTTTAAACTAAAACGCAAAATTGTCTTATCAAACCAGATAAAAACCCAAACCAGATTTTACAAGGATACTTAATTAATTCCTGTTATAATCTAATGTTTTTTAAGCTACTACGTTTAGCCTTTGCTAATTCATCCTTTGCTAATGAATGTAGAAAAAGTGAGTTCTGATTTTTGTATTGGAATGTTTGTATTAGGTATGTTGTAAAATGCAAATTATTTTTTTAAGATATATGTAAATTTTTTTTTCAAATGTGCTACTCTCACTATTTTTTCGACGCAATTTATCAAATGCGCTAAAATTCACTCAATCTTCAGACATTTTAATCATGTTCCCCTATAAATCTGTCATTGTTAAATGCCCAAGAGAGGTAGGACACTATAAAAAATCACACAACGCACAAAAATTTACTTAACTGAGTCTATGCGACTTACGTTTACGACTAGAGAAAGAATATTCTTCATTCTCTTTAAAATTAAGTCAAGAAAAGATTACATGTGAATCATAATTAAAATAGATTAAAACAAACTCTAAAATCTATTTGAAATAGGTTCTACATTAAGACACGATCTGAAATCAAGTTACACGGACTAACTTCTCAAAACACATTTTGAACATGGCCAATTCCAAGGAGGAAAGCAGAACAGGCCATCACACGGTCCTTTCTTAAACAATGTATAACAGAAGTATGTCACACAGTCATAGGTGCGGCCATGTCCAAGGCTGAGTCTTTTAGTAGTCATTTCAAATCCAATTGTGTCCTTCTGGACTTGACTAAAATCGTTTTCGCCTTTGTCAAACCTGTCTAATCTTGATTGGTTCATGTATTCCAAAGAATTATCTTCAACATACATCAATTTAACTTAACATCCAATTGTTAATATACACTACTACAAAATAATTTGTTGGAAAAAACGGTTCGTCTATGATGGGTGAGTTGAACTCGGTCGGTCAAGGTTTGAACTAGGACCATGAACTGAGACCAATTGGCAAGCTCGATTGAGGAGAACCAAACTCGGTTAGTTAAGGTGTGAACCGAGACCAATTGGCAAGTCCAATTGAGTTATGGATGAAATGGGCATGTTGGGCCCATTAGGCCCGTTAGTCCATTTGGAGGCTATATAAAGGAGTCTTCCTCCTTCATTTCATTTTGGGAGACATTGACTCCACCACCTCCAAAATCGAGAGAGAGAGAGAGGTCGAGACCTCATGTCTCGAGTCCTGCACAGATCGCGTGTGACATCTAGATTGCGAAATAGTCGAGCACTTCCGTTGACATTTCAGTCGTGGTTTGCTCGCAAGACCAACGTAAAACTGGTTCTGCTCCGCTGCTAGCTTCTGCTGGAATCGAGATTAGTAATTCAAACATATTCATTATATTGTTTATTAGTTAAACCGGTATATGATTCCTTCGTTGGTATAAGAGCCAACACTAGTTTTTCAAATATGTTTCGAAAATATTGTTGATCTCTGTCTAAGACGCCTACTGTGATTTTCTGGTATTCGACTTTTGCCTCGAAAGTCGTTTTTGGTTCGAGTCTATCCAGAGTCGAATTTTGAAAGTTGCAATTTTGAAATTCTGACAAAAGATTTGAGATCAGCGACCTTGAAAACGTTACCTGCCAAAATTTCGTCGTAAAATTTCATCGGGAAGGTCGTCAAATCGACGAAAACTCGATCGAAAAATACTGAGTGAGGCAACATAGATGATTTTTTTCATTTGATCTAAAACTGTGACGTGGCAAGTTTCTATTGGTTGGATCACTCAGATCGTAACACGTGATAACGAAAGAAGGATTAAGAAGAATCCAGAATAAGACACACGAACAAATCGCATCGTGACACGTGGCGTCCGGTCAAGATAGTCAAAGTTGACGGCTCACCGCATGGAACAATCAACGTTTGCCACGTGGCAGATATTGCCATGCAGCAGTACACGTAGTAGATGCGTGGCTTGCCGACTGGTCCTACACATCATCACATGTATCCAATGGTTTGGCGACACATGGCACATTTGCCACATGTCTGAAATGTCATTGTTACATGTGGCGCTGTACGATATTGACACGTGGTAGAATTCGACGTTGAAACATGGCTGCGTAGGATGTTGACACGTGGCTTCCTGTGACGGTGACACCTGGCTTTACAGTTGTGCGACACCTGGCTTCACGTGAGAGTGACACATGACGGAAGTTCAGTGCGCGCATGGGATACACGCGCTGGTGCGTGTACGCGAGTATGTTCCTCCACGTGGCGCGTAGGAGCGCGTGACACATGTCCCGACCACCATTTTTCTTAATTTTTCCGCAGAAATACAATGTGAATTTTTCTAGAATTGTTGGTATATTTTTCACAATTTTTTGAGTTGTTGAACTAAATCGTACAACGTCACGTGTCACAATGACGTTTCAGACATGTGGCAATGATGCCACGTGTCGCCATACCATTGAATACATGTGATGACATGTCAGAGCAGTCAGCATGCCACGTGTCACTGATGTGTAATCCTACATGGCATTATCTGCCATGTGGCCAACACTGATTGGTCCACGTGGTGAGCCGTCAACTTTGACTATCTTGACCGGACGCCACGTGTTGTGATGCGATTCGTCCGCGTGCCTTATTCTGGATTTTTCTTGATCCTTCTTTTGTTGCCACGTGTTGCAATCTGAGTGATTCGTGTTCAACCAATATAAATGTGTCACATCATCATTTTAGATCAGATGAACAAATTCATTTGTATTGTCTCACTCAGTATTTTTCGGTCAGATTTTCGTCGATTTAACGACCTTTCCGATGGAATTTCGAGACAAAATTTTGGCAGATAACATTTTCAAGGTTGCTGATCTCAAATCTTTTGTCAGAATTTCGAAATTTCAACTTTCAGAATTCGACTCCGGACGGACTCGAACCAAAAACGACGTTCGAGATGGAAAGTCGAATACCAAAAAATCACAGTAGACATCCTAGACAGAGACCAAAAATATTTTAGAAACATATTCAGAAAACTCATGTTGGCTCTGATACCAATGAAGAAATCATATACTGGTTAACAAATAAAAATATAATAAATATGTTCGATTTACTAACCTCGATTCCAGCCGAAGCTTGCAGCGGAACAAGACCAATTCTATGTTAGTCTTGCGAGCAAACCACGGTTGAAATGTCAATGGAAGTGCACGGCTATTTTGCAGTCTAAATGTCATACGTGATCTGTGCAGGACTCAGAACAGGAAGCCTAACCTCTCTCTCCCGATTGATAGCTCTCTCTTTCTCTCTTTGTGTGTGTGTTAATGTTGTGAGAATGGAAATTTACAACTATTACAACATTATTGATGATAATTTATGCAGTCATCATTGTTGACTTATGTAGCATTTCAAACGACTATCATCAATAATGTTGTAATAGTTGTAAATTTGTCCGTTTGTGACTTCAAAGTTCTACATAAGGGAATTCTTATGTGAATGAAAGGCATATCAATCTTTAGACAAAAAAAACTCTCCTCTTGTTTAATCTTTATAACTTTCTAAAGTTCTTAATATCTTTTGAAATCCCTAAGATTTCTAGGAAAATAAATAAGATGATCTCGAGTATGCTTTGTATTTGCCATGAAAATGAATCTTGTGCAACAGAAAAGAAAATTATGCTAAAGTTGATAGTTAGTACTAAGTATGAATTTCAAAAGAACAAATCCCTTAAGCCAGTAAGTCGTTTGTAGTAAGACGCAATAGGTTCGGGAATAGTGTGAAAAATCTTGCTCAATAGGTTGATAAACATCTGTGGTATCAGAACCATAAGCTATAGTCTCGTTTCTTTCCTTAATGCTCTTTTGTGGAGAGTAAAAAGATAGTTCCTTACAGCTATGGAAGCAAACATCAGAACCTAAGCCTCAAACACCAATCATATCTTCGATATTATCCAGTTTATTTCGCCCCGTTCCTTTAGATCCCATGAAATTAAAAAAAAATAGAAAAACTTTTAGAATACTCGTACGTCCCAGAAGATGCCCGAGAAAATAACCTCTCCTTTTGTTTTTTTTTTGTTTTTAAAAAAACTTAATAGCTTTTTTCTTCCACATGTTTAACTTAGGTTGGTAGACTTAGCCAAACGTATGGCACAACTCCCTGTCACATTCATCGATTGTTGATAATAATAGTTGGTAATTCCATATGAACTCAACCAATAATTCTTTTTTTCTTTTTCTTTTTTTTTTCCTTCTATCTATTTTTTTATTCATAAATTTCATCTTTGATTCGAGTCTTGATTATTACATTTAAATTTGGTTGACGAGTTTAATCATCGAACATGCCTACGAGTTAGTAAAAATGAATATTTACATAAATTAATTTACATAAATTATTTAGACAATTAATTTTCAAAATTGTTGACAAAATAATTAAAAATCAAAATCAAATTTGTCCAATTGCCTAACAAATTCAATTTTATATTATGCAAACTCAATTTTGAAATGGAATTTAATCCAATATGAACTAGTTTTTACTCAAAAAATTGCTCGTGAACACCTCAATTTCATTTGGGAATTACAACCCTAATTATGTGGCCGCATGAAACCATACGACTCGGTTTCTATGACCTAATTGATGATTACCTTCGAAAAGACAAAAAAAAAAAGCAAAACTAATTGATGATTAATTAGTTATAACAGGTGTATACATCGCTCTTGCAAATATTGCTTTCCATTGGTATCACAATTAGACAATTAGTCAACAAGACTAATTAACATACCGTTCAAACAACAAGCCTTCAAGAGAAGGGCATACAAAAACCATATTATATAATATTTGATATGCATCAATGACAGAGCTCGGTGGGGTCGGGCTAGCCAGCCCGTTATCTACAAACCCTATGGTATTTTTGTTGACTCCACTTGCTATATTTTATTCTCTACCTCTTTATTCTAATGTTTGATTTTACCTTACCTAAATTTTGGATCTGCAATTGTTATGCACTATATATAACTTTAGGGAAAGAAAAGAAAAGAAAATAAAAAGAGAGAGAGAGTAGGCACACGAGGGCATATAAGGCGTATCTTAATAACGCGTTTCATGCCCTACTTAGATTTCTTAATTGCCAAATTAAATATAATATATGTTTTTTTAAAGTCCAACCACTACTCTACAACACACAATAATGACATAACTTAACCAAATGGGTAATGGTGTCATGGGATTTGTTGTACTTTTTGATTGCAATTTTTTAACCATAAATGATGGAACATTCTTTGGTCAGTCCAATATTATACTTGATTATTATGATCTTATAATCATATCATATAATATATATACCTAGTCTCAATTATGGCCCTATATGTAGTAGGGCCCCTATAGACATAATCTTATTACATATAAATATATTCCTCAGAATATGGATTATATAGTTTCAATTTGATATTTTGTTGATTTAGTGGTAGACACACAGTGATTTATTTGTTAAATGGTAGAGTTTGGTTATTAAATAAGATACTTGTTGAAAAAGAAAAAATTAATGAAAAGACTTAATCGACTTCCAAAGAAAACAATATTAATAATGTGTTAATTTTGAAATATTTTGCTCAGCTCTTTTGTGAAGAAAAAGAATTCCAAATTCGGGTTCAGTGTTTTATAGGAGCGTAAATGAACAAAGTTTTTGTGAACTGCTCGACATTTGACTCGATAAAATTTGTTCGGCTCCAAAATTTGGTTTGATTTAGCTTGATTACACCATGGTGCTGCGTTTTTTCGCCTTTTGTTTGCCATTGCTTGAGTGTAGATTAGAAGCTAGGCAAGATTATTAAAAAATGAAGCAGTAATTATTTATAAAAAAAAAGATTGGGACATTTTAAAAAAAAGATTGGGAAGGAATATCTAATGTTATCCTAAGTTTGGATTACTAATAGTATATTATTAGCATAAAGTAAAAAGGCCAAAAAAAAGACGAGGAAAAAAAAAATGTTCAGCGCTGCTTCAGGTAAAGCAACCAGAAGCCAATTGCCTCGAATCCTGTGATTCGTCCTCTTTAACGAATATTCTCCAATTAAGATTGACTACAAATTTGAGTTAAGGGTGGAATTGAGTTAAATAAAAAATTTAATTTAAATTTTATTTTTTATTATGACATAATTCTCATTTTTTAAAAAAATTGAGACTAAAACTTATTTATAAATATATTCTCCCCTTAATTCAGTCGGTCATCTTTTTAAAAATTAAAATTGTGCAAACAATATCGAGTCTAAAATGAACAATATATCAATAGATTATCTACAAGAAAATTATATATTCTCTAAATCTCATATTAGTTAAAGACATGCAATGCATGAAATAGGGTGGTTGAATGCATGCCCATGTGATATTCAGTAATAGTTGGCAAGTGTACTATTCCATTTATCCCCTATTGTGTTGTACCAGCTGTCAATTTGATGTAAAATTCCCCGATAAAACCAAAAAAAAAGACTTGGTGTAAAATATTTAAGGTTTCATGATTCAAACTACATATAAAATTAACTATATATTCTTTTAAAAAAAGAAGTATATTTTGTGGATCAGATACAAAAAATTAAGTATCAAATAGAAATTAGGAGTCTGTTTAGTTTAATGAGTTTTCTAAAAATTCTCTAAAATTTAAAAAAATATGGAATATGAACAAAAAAACTAGAGAAGGTGTTCAAAACTTCAATATTTAAAATTACCCATTAAAGTATGGCTCTAGAAAACATTCTATAATGATGATATAATATCTGTATAATAACACTCAGCAAGAATATATTATTAATAGTGGTCCCAATCTTTTTTTATGAACATGCAAAATGTAGAATTAATTTAATTTTTTTTTGCCTAAGAAGAAAAAAATTGGAAAGTAGATGAAAGATAATCAAAGTAGGACCCACATGGGTATCCTATAAGGATCCAAAAAATATTATTGTAGGCATATTAATAATTTAGGTGATGGAATTTTTTTTTTGAAATCAACTTAGGTGATGGAATTGGGAGCATATTTGGAGCCACAAAATTGTCAACATGTCAAACAGCTGGACCCCATCCCACCTGTTTTTGTATTTATCATTGAAAACCACCTACAAAGCAATTAAGCAAAGGAGAAGACCAATATATTATAATCTCTCTATCTTTTTTAATAAAATACCACTCTTTAATTTTACATTTTCATATGTTAGCAATAGTTTTCTAGTAACAGAAATTATATGGTGAGGAAAGAGAACTACAAATTCTAATTTAGATGGTATTAACATGTTGGCCTTAATTAAATTATTTATCAAAAGTTTAAATGGTTCAAATTCGAGAAAAGATATATATTAAGCCAAAAAAACCATTAATACTCTTTTGTATTTAAAAAAAACTTAAAACTTGAGGAAGTTTCTAGGAAAAAGTGCAAATTTTTTTTAGAAAAATAGAGGTCGATAGAATCGAAAACTCTTTTATGTAGAATTTCTTTTCTTATTTTAAATCTAAGGTGATTGGACCCAAATTTATTTTGTCATTTGTTTACTTGATTAATTCAAGGATAAAGTGGTGATAAAGAAGACTCAAAGCCGAGACCTTAGTGTGATTTTACAAATAATTTTAATCTCAAAAGTTGGTTGCGCTTTGATCTATCCAATTGAATTGAATTTGAACATACCCTCTTGAATCCTAAACTACGTGATCCAACTTTTAATTGTTACGTGGTACCAATGACTTTGTGACACTTTGAGTTGCATAATCATATTTAGGTTTACGAACAATCTTATCTTTGCTATTCATTTTGCATGGTTTCTCATATACCAGACAAAATTGTTGGTCTAGAAGCTAATTATTAGTAATATTACATTTTGGGTCTAAACATGTGATTTGGAAAATGTTATGTACGAAATTGTGACAACAAGTCTCTCAATTAAGGCTTTTCCAAAGATGAGAAGAAAAAACCAGAAAGAAAGCCATCAACTTTCCCCTAAGTCCTCACCCCTCTTCATTGTCAATACTCTTTTAATCTCCAAGTCCTTCTCATTTTATTTGAGGGTTGGATTTATTTATGGATATTTTTTCCCTGATAAAAAAATTTCATTTTAATCATAACATTATCGTTACAAAATAGATTATATCTCACTTTAATATATAAAAGTCGTAAGAGTTTTCTAAAACATGATTGCAAGAAAAAATTATTCCGTCTACACGTAGTTGAGCGTTAAAAAATTGTTGTAAATATAAAATGTCATGATGGTAGGTCTCCTTTAGTATAATTTGTAAAATTCTCAGAAGTTAATTATTGGAGAAGTCTATTACTTAAGAAATATGTTATTTGAAAAATATTAATTTTATGTATTTATTATAAAAATGCAGTTCACGGGAAGTGTGATAATAGTATATTATTTTATTAGTTAAAAACTATACTAACCTAAAAAATAAAAAAAAAAAGTAAAATAATGACTAAATAGTCTTTTTCTCTAGATAAATAAAATATTTACGAGATCTTGAATTTTTTATTGTCTCCTGTAAGAAAATTAACTTTCTTTATATTAAAAAAATTATCATAAAAATAATTAATAAACATGTTAAGATAATAATTTTTCAATAATTAAATTTATTTCCCATATTTCTCCTGTACCAAACAAGGCCAGGGAAAGAGTAACCAAATCTTGCAACAATAGGACAATAATAGTGACTTAAGAATTACCCATTTTTTCCTTTTATATCTTTAACTGGCAAGTAATATATTAGATTGAGTGATTGAGATTACTTCCCCTTTATAGCCTCCTAAAATTGAGAATTCCAAGTGATTAGGATATTGAATAGGGATTGGGATTGTGCTTAATGTGGTAGGTCATAGGCCTCCCAAATTTGACTATAACCAATCTGAACCCAACATAGCAAGGCCTTGCTTGGCCTCCTTGTAGGGAACCATCTCTTCCACAAATAAAATCCACATCTTCTATTTCTTCATCAAAAATTCACCAAATTGCTTGTTTTTTGATTTCCCTTCAATACTCATTTTTCAACACTAAACATAATATATAGTAAAAAGTAATGCAGCCAAGCATGAATTGAAAAGGCAAAACAGTGAAAGAAACAGGACTTGGCAATTCAGGATTCACTAGGAAGAACATTAAAGAAGTGATAAATCTCTTCCTCATCAATAACACCAACTTCTGTTGTGGAAACTGAGCAAGAAACTGCCTTGAATGTCTCAACTTCAGTTGCACCAGCTTCAACCTCGTTGGATCCTCTCCTCCTTTTGCCTCCCTTTGGTTTTTGACTTACACTTCGTACTTTATCACTCTCAATCTTGCAGTTAACAACGAAAATCGCCCTGTACTGAGTCACATTTTTTTCATGCCTACAAAAAAAAATCCAATCAAGCACCTTCTTCAGTTAACAGATGCCATCTTGATCAAAATCACAGGCTTGAGATAAAACTTTGGGAGTAAATATTATAAGATTTGAAAGAATGTGCTGACATATATATTTAAATAAAAAAACTCCCCTTGTTCTTACACTTATGTTGACATATACTTTACAACATACTTATTATGTTAATAGACAACTCCACACAGTCAGTCAATAAGTACAATTTGCAGATTAAACTCATTTGATACATCAAATGCATGTATAGCCGAGTCCAAAATTGATCAGAAAATACTTGTATGCAAAAAGTGAAGGACTTTATAGCAGCAGTTTACATCTCAAGTACTACCAGATTGCTGCATAGATAAACGATGCATACGCGAGCTATTAAACCATCTTTTGCAGAGGGGCTCGCCTTGAGCATGGATTCAAACCTTTACATCCTTATCTTGCTCCAACTATATCTCTCATGAATAGTAACTTTAAATCTAATCAAAATTTCTCAGCTTGACATCCAATTCTACGGATTCGTTGGCTAATATAGTTTACGAGACAAGAACTAAATCAGAAAAAAGAAAAGGGGAAGGGGGCCGGCTCTAAAAGTGATGAAACCAGGAAGAAAAAAAGAAGCCAATCAAACCAATGGACTCTTCCATTCATTCATTCAAACACAGAACACCAATATCTCCCAAAATTTCACTGAATCAACTTCCACAAATTTAATACTTTCTGTTTAAAAACAAAGGCTCCACCCACAAAATTTCCCATGATTAGCAACAAAGAATAAGCAAAAGCACCGAGGAGAGTGAGATTGAGATACCTTTGACATTCAAGGCAAAGAGTGGTAAAACAAGCAGGGCAACTAAGGATAGCATCAGACTTACAGCCGCTCCTTTTCTTCTGAACCCATAATTCATCTTTGTCATCCAGCTCTGGATCATAGAATTCCGGCTTGGTAGAGTAGTCTATTTCATCGTCATCCGATACTGTAAAGTGTAAACACACAAAAAAGATTCAATCGTTTTGAGGAAAGATTAACAACAGTGATAACCCATTACAGTATGAGCTCGAAATTCAAAACATAAACAAAAAAAAAAGTGATGTCTTTAGTTATGTAATTAAGAACTGTGGTTAGAATCACGAAGAAAGCATAGATAAATCAACGAGAAGAAAAGATAGTAATTACTGGTTTGTTGTGATTTGTATGGTGACTCTGCTCTCTCTCTCTCTCTCTCTCTCTTCCTCTTCCTCTTCTTCTATTCTATGAGAGACCCAAATTAGCTGACTCCATTCAGCCTCAAGCCCTCCACTCAACATGAAGATGAAGCCACAGTTCAAGGCGGCAGATCTTTGGATTGGATTACCGTAGCGACTTTCTTAAAGTCTCATTAAAACGACATGTCGTTTCCTAGGCAACGAAGCTTGTTACAATTTCATGATTTGTGTCGTGTTTAGAATAGGAAAAGATATTCTTTTCAATTTCTTGAAATTCAACATGCTTGCTTGTCTCAAATCCCGCCAGAATGCAAATGAATTTCACAAAAGCCCTTGTTTCTTTTACCCAAACTACCCTCTTCCTTCAGTCTACACTCTCCGCTGCAACGTTTTTTCTCTGCCCTCTTCAACTCTCTCACTCAAGCTTTTGGCGTTCTTCTTTATCTTTTATCAATTAATTTTAAAAAAAAAGTAACAATTTGGGTTTGGTATGTATGAATCATGAGAGGCCCTTAAGGGGGTTTGTAAATAGCAAGTTTTTGTTGCAGTGGAGGGTGGTGGTGTAGATGGCAGAGGGGTCACTACCTTGGGTGTTCATAGTGGTCAACTATGCCGTTTTGACAGGTTGACACAACACAAATACGATACGTTGACATGATTTGATACCCCATTTTGTATTGCCAAGTCGATACCAAAATGAGAAGGAATTCTATGTAAAATCACTTTCTTATCAGAAGAATCAGAACTGATAAAAAGGACGGGAATCCAATGATCCTTTGATAGTTTCATTGATAAACCAAACCTAGCACGCATAAGAATTGTTTGGGAAGAGCATAATAATTGAGTGGTTGCAGAAAATCCTGTGGCCTTCGTTCAACTCACAACCAAGAAGATAACAACCAACAACATGAATGTATAAAACAAATACATAAGTAGAAAATCAATTTGTATATATGGCCAAAAAGGAAAGGAAAAAAAAAAGATCTACCATGTTTTGCATGCATGATATGTCACTTGTACAAAATGTAGTCTCGCTAATCTTATTCAGGGTCATGTTTACACAAGGCAAATGCTTTCTAGTTTTCATTTTCCAGCTTTCGTTGCTATTTTCCTTCGCCGAAATGATCCGAAAGCAAAACATGCTTGATTTTTCCACATATTATGAGCTGCAAAAGTTACGTTAATAACAATAGTTAGTCCAAAGGAAAAAGGCAAAGGAATCCAAAATACCATGCATAGAATAATTTTTCTGAGAGCAGTCTAATTCTTATCAAATCCAAATTCATATCAGTAACTGATCATCAAATCAATCAATGAGGAGAAAAGGTACAACCTAAATCGTAATCTTATGCATGTAAAATCATAAGAATGTTTGTGCATTCTAACTCATATGGTTCTAACTAATCACGTGATATCTATTGATTCATAAAAGCATCAACCTGAACGTTTCATTCTGCAAATACAAACATGTGATGAAAAGCAGCACTTGACATCAACTTGCCATCAATTTTGGAGGGAAGTGGGGGGGATGTAGAAAAAGGAGACGGAGAAATCACTGCCAATTACATAGCCCATATGCTTCAACTTGGCAATCATCAAAATTCAAAACTAGCAAAGGATCTTAGAGATTCATAACACTAACACCATAATAAGTGTAGCGAATTTCAAGAAATTTTACAGTAAAAAATTAACTGACAGCAAAAAAAACGCCATAAATCCATTTATCTAAAGCCTTGTGAAGTCTTGTCAGTTCACGTTAAGAAACAATCATGGTACCACAATGGAAATGCATACCATCAAACACTAAAGTAACGCTATTTGCAACAAATCTTCCTTATAGCTGCAAGACCACCAATAATGCAAGCACAACATAAAACTATCAGTCAAAATAAGGCCACAGGAACTATTAATAAGCGATTATTTTTCTTTCATTGTTGATCCTTGACTACGATGCTTAGAATGCCTTAAAGATGGCAAGTGAAGCAACCAAATCTACTATAAGAGTAATACTCCCAAAATATAGATTTCTTGTTGCGCCAAACACAGACAAAGATTTCATATGTCTCAACTCCCTGATGCATCTGTCCACAACATGCAAACACTCTTGAACAAAGCAAAGTACCTCTTACCTATGTCGAAAGTTGATAAACAGAAACCAGGGTGCAAATAGACAGATCAGAATGTGATCCTAAACACTGGCAAGTTATCTGTCTTGCATTATCACAACTCAATCAATCTATAGAAGATTAGCAACACCTCACACAACAAAATGGCATCATAATCCCCAGGACCAGCTCAAGCAATTTAGCAATCAATTAAATTTTCTCAATCTGCTTTCAAAGGTACACATTCCCCATTTCCGCTCAGAACATCTTAAACAAAACTAAACCCAAATTGCACTTTAACTCAATAATAAAAAAGAAACAAACTTTAGTACAATAAAAAGAGCACAATTATCTCCTGGTACAATGTGAAAATACTTCTTTTACCCCATTTAACACATCCTATATTTCTAATTCTAGTAAAGGGCAAACTAATCATACTGAAACAACCAAATATCAATTCAATAAAAGCAACGAATTTACAACAGAAATCAATACTCACAATCTTCAAATAATCCTTCAGGTGCTACTTTGACCACCACCAGAGCCACTATCACTTGAAGACCCCTGTCTCCCACCAAACGGCCACGGCAACGAAATACTGAATCGCCTCTCAAGGGTTCTGTTATCACC
>CAODLS012751842.1:0-15065 GCA_948243855.1 Flueggea neowawraea
GTAAATATATATTTAAAAAAAATTGGTCACATTTAGCAATATCGTGACCAATTTTTGAGTTTAATAATATTTGAATTTAATAAAATAATGTCCCTAAAAATAATATTTGAGTTTAATAGGAATAATGTCCCTAAAAACAATTGATTGCACGTCTCTGAACTAAATGCGGCTCATTATTAACAACTATTATCTTGAGTCATATTTGAATATTGCTTTCTTTTTGGTGATCTTCTTCTAAATCAAAACCAAATCAAGCAGAGATAACTTATCAAATGAGACATTTATTCCATCTACTATATATATATATATATATACTTATACTAAATGTAATTTTTTTCAACTTATACTAAATTTTTACCATCCATTCTTTTAGATTTCATGATCATTAAATGTTAAAAAAATGGGCTATATATATGATAAAATGGGTTATTAGATATTAAAAAATGAATAGTAAGATTTGGAGTAATTTGAAAATATTTACACCTAATATAAGTGGATCTCTCTCTCTCTCTCTCTCTCTCTCTCTCTCTATATATATATATATATATATATTCGAATTCAGATATAGCTCTTAATCGATTCAAGAAATAAGTTAATAAAAAACTGGGTGAAAATCCCGAAAGCAAGTAATATAAACCATGTAATCCCTTTCATTATTTCTTTTATTCCTTCTAATTCTTATATCCAAATGGATTTAGCCCGAAACTAGTTATTTTAACAGAGAAAAACCTATGGTTTGAATTAGTTTGAATTTTTTTATTTAATTTGAATAAAATTATATATATAATTTCAATCGATGTTTGCGAAGGGGAAAAATGTAAGAGAATAAATTTATAATTTTTATTGGCGCCGAAACAACTGACTCGCCTCTAGCTAAGCAGATTTTCTCCTTCATTTATTTAATTTCTTCCCCATATAATCCATGACGATCACGTATCTATTTATGAAATTTCATTGGTAATTATCAACTCCTAATATTTTTATTGGTCTATAATTATAATTATTATCGATACACACATAAAAGAGAAGGAAAAAAATGAAGAAGAAAGGTAGGCCTCCAGTTGTTGTGGAACTGTCTATAGACAGGCAGTAGTGAGTTCACGTTAATTAAAGACAGGTAAGACAGAGCTTTCCATAAAGAAAGGCTAAAATGTTTAGATTCACAGATTCAGTGGCTTTTGACCAAATACAGAAACTTCTCTTTGTTTATTCCCTTCCAAATTTTGCTATTTAAGGATTGCTTTTGCAGACTCTCATCACTTTCAGTTGAATGGAAAATTCCGGTATTTTTTTGGTTCTTTTTGTTGAATCTTTTAGCAGTTTTAGGAATGATTGCTTATTCTCTCATTGTTTTATTCTAATCAATAGGGATTTTAGTTTGGCTGAATAAGCAAAAATAACTTGAATCTAGTAATTCTTTTATAAAAAAAAATACCCTCTTCATTCTATTTTAACAGCTATATTTGTAATTTTCACGGAAATTAAAATATAGCTGTTTTGTTAATTAAATGCAATAATTTCATTTTTTTCAATCATATCCTTTCACTGGGTTAATAATACAAGTGGTTACAAAAATTTTTATATTGTGCAAGTCTAGTCACAAAAGAAAACAATGCTACACAGTGGTCACTATTTTTTTTTTTTTCAAGAATGTCACTTTGGCCCGAAAGCCCAACCTGACTGACCAATCCGACGACATGTTTGTGTCCAGTCTGTAGAGTTTTCTTGGCAAAGTGACCTTCTTGAAGCCAAAAAAATATATAGTGACCATTGACTGACCAATCCAGCGACCTGTCTATGTCCAGCCTGACTAGTATGTTGAGTTTTCGGGTCGAAACAACTTTCTTGAAGCAAAAAAAAATAGTGACCACTGCGTAACATTTTTTTTTCTTTTGTGACCAAACCTGAACAATGCGAAAATTTTTGTAATCACCGATATTATTAATCCCTTTTTACTTGGTAAAATTTGTTAAGGCATTACTTACAACTCTCTACTAATCATTAATCACACTAAATTGAAAAGAATAGTGTAAGAACTTTGTAATTTAGTTAAAGGAATGAGAAGAGAAGAATGACTATAATTTGGAACGTTATAAAAAAAGAGTGTTTATCAAAATAGGAAGGAAGAAGTATCTAATTTTTTTCAAAAATATATTTATATGTCATGAACTTCAACCTTCTTTCAAAATAGTCAATTGTTAAATTTCCATCAATTTTTTTATTCGCTGACATGTTATACTAACGTGACACATTTCTTAGAGCATCCTAATCATTATATCTATTTTGGATATGATTATCATGTCACATCAGCATCTCATTAAACTCTCTTATTCAATAATTATACTCTTATTTATACTAAAACGTGTGACTCACACTCACTTCTCTCCTCATTTAATTTATTTATAATATATAATTCATAATATATATATATATATATATATATATATATATATATATTAAATATACTATTTTATACTTTTATGTAAATTAAATTATAATTTCAAATTTATATTTTTAATTATTTTGGATAAATTAATTATGCAATTTTTTTAAAAAAAATATTTGAGATAAATTAGTGTCGATTGAACAAATACTAAAAAAAATCCGTAGGTGAAAACATAAGCACTTTCAATGTCCGAAAAAAATAAAATACATGCAAAAAAAATACATTAATTGATGATGTAACAAATAAAAAACAACACAAATAATAATACCCTACATTAGAAATAAAATACAACACCCTAAAATTTTTTAATTCATGTAATTTTTTGTTTGATAATTGGGAAAATTTGTTTGTATGTTTCAAGTTGTTCAGGAGTCATGATTGAAGTATCCTTTAGCAATAATTCAAATTCAGCGAGCCTCTCCATATGTACTTGAGCTTGAATTTTCGTGTCCATCCTATCTTTCAATGACCCCACTTTTTGTCCAAAAAATTGGGGGTGCTTTTTTCACCTTCTTTTGTTTTCCCCTTCCTCTTCGACTTACCCTTTTCCTATGTTGTTTTTTGGCTAACTGGACGCACTTCGACTTCATCTTACTCCGATTCCACACTCGTATTGGCTTTGGAAGAACTTGTATACACATCACTTTCATTATTTTTAGTCCTTTTGGAGGACCTAAGCATTGGTACCACTGTTTGCCACTTTGGATCATCTTTCACCATTACCCAAACGTGCTCATGCTGAAAATGTTTTCTCCGACTTTGATAGTACAATTCATGAGCATTTTGTTTTATTTGGTCGTCACTCCAACCACTACGATGCTCTCCCACAAATCTGTTGTAAAATTGGTTAAATTGATTAACATGTGGTTGCATCCAAAACCAATGTTACTTGATTGATGAACGTGTTCTGGTGGGACCTTGTTTTTGTGTTTGTTGAAATAGTCACAAATCCTTTTCCAAAGTTCCTTTTTGTTTTTCCCGTTTTCGACAATACTATCAATTGAAATAGTATTCCACGCTTTCATGAGCATCTGGTCGTCCTCCAGCGTCCACGCATGACGCTTTTCTCCCCATCTACATTGTGCAGTTCATCCAAATTAAAACACTCAATTCGTGGTTGAACATACATTGTGGGTGTTTGAGAATCAAATACAAAACACAGATCCAATGCATTGGAAGTGCGAGATGCGACATCTAATGGTGGACTAGTTGAATAATTTAGTAGAAAATAAGGGTAGGTAAATTTTTTGAAATTTTTATTGTAAAAATTTGGTGGAAAGAAAAATGGATTTGATGACAAATTGGGTTCATTTTCAGAAATTTTGGGGACATGAGATATTTTGTGGATATAATTGGTATGATAGGTTTGGAGAATTTTGAAAATTAGGTGGAAAAAGCCATATGGATGATTTTGAAAATTTGAGGTATTATTAGGGTTAGGATTTTGGAAAAAAAATTGATTATAGTTTGGATCAATTTGACAAGATAAGATGAAGAAATAAAATTGATATTGTGTGTATTTGATGAAAAGAGAGAAAAATATAATTGAGGTTGTGTATGAAAAATATTTTGAAGTGAAAGGGTATTTATAGGTGAAAAGAGGAGAATTTTTTTTTTTTAAAAAAATGAGAAGGGACCGTTGGGAGCTAAACGGTCCCTTCACAATAAAAAATAAAAAATAAAAACATCCTCAACGGTCGTTTTGACCATTGATGATTGTTTTTATAAGAAAGGACAGAAGATGTCCCGTTCGTGGAGTCCATCTATCAGTGGACTCCATGCACCTTCCACATGATCTTACCATTCACTGGCCAATGACAGTGGATAACAACGATGCTCAATGTCCCTGACATAGAATGTGCAGAAAACTAAAAACTATCAAATTACTTGGCCAAATCTATATTTAAATAGCTCTTGATTGTATGCTCTTTAGAAAACCCGAGGAAGGACATAGAATGTGCTAAAATTCGCAGTAATATATACATCTCTTGCCTTAGGGTTCTCGCTTCTTTTTCTCAATTTTTTTGACAAGTTCCCTTCTTTTCCTCAAATTTTTTGACAAGTTCCCTTCTTTTCCTCAATTTTCTTATCATATTATTTCTTTGAGTTATTTGGATGTCGTTGATAGCCTTCTACTAACGGTACCACTCTCTTTTTTTCACAATTCTTTTGTCTTTGTTTATTTTCAATAATTATAGAATTTTCTTATATTTCCTATTGTCGCCACTACTTTCAAAGGTGTCTCTATTCTGCTTGATTTCGATCCATTCTTTTATATAGTTGATTTCAATTCCTATGAATTTTCAACCAATCAACCCCTCATTACAATCTAATTCCATTAATTCCTATTACTAATATAACCATAAAAAAATAGCTATAAACTATCAAACATGGCCGAGCCGAAAACAAGAATGAAGAATGTGCTCTGGAATCTAGATTATATTTGTAAAGTTTCAATCACGGTTTTGTAGTAGTCTCTTTCTATTAAAAAAATGTGCAGCAAATTTAAGAATCTTTATCACATACAAAGGTGCTACAATATGCCTGAATTTGGTAAATAATTAAGCAATGTACGCAACCATGCCTCCGACACGGAGATCATGAGATCTTTTTAGTTTTTACTAATTCGACTCATCTTCCTGCCAAAATTAATTGATCTCAAACATTTGAATGCATTTCACTCTAAAACAAAAAAAAAAAAAACTCATGCAATATATACTCCAATAGTTACTATTTGTGCAGGGTTTCTGTAGGGTAATTAGCTTTACCCTTGGGGTAATGTGAACAAATTAAATGGTTCTCAATTTTAGCCCCTTTTCCGTCTCCTCTAATTAAATTTTAATTTTTGTTGGTCACTCAACACTAATATTGTAATGAGTTTTTTTCTGAGAATCTAATGCATTCGATTTTCATTTTTATTATCTATTAAAACTTTATTATTATTTTTTCGTTAAGAATGATATAAGTGTTAACAAAACTATTGAACGCTTGATTAACTAGCAAGAATTGTTTAAGTTTAACTAGAGATATCGAGTTCGAATCATGAGAACGCAACATCGTTGATAGTAGGAATCTCACCTTTCGAGATGTCTATCAAACTCCGAATCCGGATTAGTCTAGATCCGTTAAGTCCTTTTAGTTTGATGTGGGGTAGTCTAGAATATCGGGTACAATATGCATAGAAGTGTTAACAAAATTAAATATTTTACTCCCTCCGTCCTATAAAGATAAACCACCTCTCATTTTTTATTCGTTACAATATATAGACTTGTTTTTGTTTTTAGATTAATGGTTATAAGATATTAGACCAAATTATCTTTATTTAAGTGTGCATTACATAAAAAATTTAAATTGGTGAGATAATGTAGAGGGTATATTAAAAATTTCCTTTCATAGTTAATGTTTTTAACTAATTCAACTATTTTTTTTAATTTTTATGAAAAAATATTATAGTCTATTTTATGAGACAGAGAGTATTTTTTTTGGTTGAACTTTAAACATTGTGTGTAAAGTGTGAAGAGTTGAACTAAAAAAAAAATTATTTAGCCTTTTGCTGCCTTGGTAATAAACTCAAATAAAATAGTTGCCACGTGAACAACATTACTGACATATCACCATTTAGTTGAAAAGTCTAAGAACACCCTGATGAATGACAAAAATAAGAACTAAATCAAACACTGTATTCATTTTTATAACTTTAAATTGCATAATAAAACATAGAGTAAGTTCTTAGGATTGCGTAAATATAATACATATTGGTCTTGATGTGTTAAAACAATCGTCAAAGTAATTCTAAAACCTAGTCAATAGTAACCAAAGATTTTTAGGCAGAAATTTTTTTGAACAGTGAGATTTTTTTGGCAGTATGTAACTATGGAATTGTTACTTGTTAGATTGGGGATTTGTGCTTTGCAAAATATATATGTATCGAAAATGTTCAATGCAGAAGTATGTCAAATCAACCAGATTAAATTAGTACACTAATAGTAATAGCACCCAACTACTCCATCTTGTTAGACTGGCCCTATCATATCTTATATATTTATTCGGTGCCTTTTGGGAAGCCTACTCGGGTGGGTTCTGTGTAATGCTCGAACATTGTGGGATCTAAGCAAGTGGATGTAGTTTTCATGGGACTATTTTTGTGTGTTACAAACACGGTTCTCCTGAAAGCAACCGGCAAATTTTGTCTAAGCAAAGATCGGTACTCGACTTGAGAGACCAAGAGATCTCTTACCCATCTATCAGTTTCCTCATTTTGTCTTTGATACATTGGAGAATGTTGAGTGTGTATATACATATGTAATATATTTAAATATTATCAATAAAGAATTTTGATTCAATTTGATTTTGTCTCCAATTTGATTGTGATGAACAAGTATTGTCATCGAGTTAATTCCTTATATTTTAGTTAAGGCATAACCACTTTACCCCTATTGTAGATGGCTTTAAAGATTTAAGTCTATTCACTTTTACTGAGAATCAAGAAAATTTTTAAAAGAATTGCATTACGCATGGATTTAATGAAATAATATATAAATGAGTCTAATATTATATCTTTACCAAAAATCGCAAGGTATTTGATTATGAGTTATTGTCCCTAATACATCTTACAACTCTTCGATGTGAGATTCTTTGCATTTACAACAAAATATTTATTTATTCTACTTAACTGAACGTGACTAAATTTGATTAATGAAGGATTTCTTGTTCTGAAGTCTGAATATATGTACAATTTGTAAATTCAAGAATTTTTTTAGGATTATTACATGCATAGTGTGATGAATTCTTACATCGGATAGGTGAGCACGTCTTGGATTTATAAACGTGGGTGTTGCACACCCTAACAAATTGACCTTTTGGAGAGAGAGTAATGACCCTGTGGCAAAGTGGTATTAGACCCGACCCGACCCAACTCCGATGTTCACGCCAAGCGTTCTAAGGTGAAGAGTAGGATGACCACTCGCGATGAGGACATCGCCAAATTCGGTGGGGGAGAATATGATGAACTCCCACATTGGATATGTGAGGAGTGGGTCTTAGGTTTATAAACATGGCGATGCACACCCTAACATGCTGACCTTTTGGGAAAAAGCAATAGCCCGTGACAATAAGTACCTAAACTAAATAATTTTGTATCATCTAGTCCCTCAATTTTAAAGTTGCATTAGACACCTTCGAACTATTTTATTCGTATTTCTTAATCTTTCAATATTGTCAATAGACATTAGATTTTGTTCTTCACTCTTGTCATTTCATTAAGTTAACCCCTAACAATACATTATTTATTTTTCGACAGATAGCTAAGTTTCATTTACAACTTATAAGAGGTTTTTAAAAGTACAAAAACGGGAGTGCAAACCTAATACACCTTTTAAAATTCAAGTGCTAGAGAGCGCAACATTAATTAACAGCCGATCCCTTAAGTTTAGTGATATCTTTCTCCTGGTTCCTACGAGTTTTAAAATAGCTGCTTCGATCCCTCATCCTAACTTCAGTCAGTTAAGTTTAATGGACACTTCAGATTTGCTGGTGTGGCAACACAGACCTTAAAAGACACACTTTTGATGACAAAATTACCCTTTAGTTAATGCTTAATTTGAAATGTTAAAGGGGTAACGTTCTTCCTTCGTCAAAACCCTAAATCTGAAAAAGAAAAAAATGTCTGCAAATTGGGCATCTAGATCAAGCAAAGTTGAAGAAGGTTATCCAAGATTTTAAAACATAGACTGTCGTTGAAGCAGAAGGGCTTGAGTGAAGATTTCTGAGAGTGAGGAGAACAAAGGTAGGCTATATTATTGTTGTGAAAATGGAGTATGTGGGACTTTTTTAGGTTGGGCAACTCTAACACATTGTGGCACTACAACAGAGGTAAGTTCTCATAGGGAAAGAGGGTTTGAGAGTGTTGGAGGAGGTAGTTGATTTGAGAAGAGAAAACACAATCCATATGGTGGAAGTGAAGAATTCAATCAACAATGCAAAAAACATGCAACTTATGTACTTTTTATGTTGGTATTTGTTATGTTTTTGGTTGTTATCTCCTCAAATAAGAGTCGTGTTTGGGGATAGATTTTTGCAAATGTAGTGGGTAATATGGTTTGAATGATTGTGTAATCTATTGAAATACCAATATGGGATAGATTTTTGCAAATGTTTGTGTAATATGGATAGATTTTTTGCTTGTGTTCTTTTTGAGAAGATAGAGCATATGGGTTTGAATGTTTGTGTAATGTATTGAAATATTATCCAATGAATTCCCTATGTTATTCAATTATTGTCTAGTTTTATCCTTATATAGTTTAATTATTGTCCAATTATGTTCATATGTATTTTAAGAAACAACCGCATGCCCCCCCTCACAGACTCACATTTTATGCTCTGTGTTGAAAAATCTGGACAGTAGTGAAAACCAATCTTTGTATTCAACAAAAGGCTCAATAATTTGAAAATATTTCTGGCATTAAATATTGTTGTCATTAACAACTCTGTAATAAATGTCAATATATGGTTGTTGTAAACTTAATACTTGTTGTCATATTGTTTATAATAAAGGCAATAAGTAGTCTCATATCAATACAATAACTGAGGCTCAAAAGAATCAAAAAATATTATAGATAAGAATAAGTGGTTCATGCAAATATCAACAACACTAAGTATTGAAAGACACAAAAGGCAAAAGTTGATGTAAATGGCATGCTAAGTGCATCATGCACCAGTAGGAGCCCCACTTCTTTGACTTGATCCAGCCATCTGTCCATTTACGTAATTAAATGAACATCAAATACAATCCAAATTTAAAATAAAAAAATGCATAGACAGCTCATCACAAATAAGTTTGGCGTGGAGGGTGGTTTGCATATACATTGTCATTTGTCTTCTTTTGTTTCTTCCTCAATGCTGCTAGTTTTTTCTGTACTCACTGCCTTTTTCCATCATTTTCATTTCCTTTAGATGTGGACTTGCTCTTATTCCTCTTTATGGTTCTTTCGATGAACTTTGTTTTATTCTTGCCCTTTTTAGTCTTTGTCGGACCACCTTGGTAAGTTCTTTGGTTATGGCCAATAAATCAACACTTTGAGCACCTTATTGTGTGGGATATCTTTTCAATGGTTCTTTCATCAGCATCTCTCCATCGTGCCTTCCTTGGTCTTCTTGGCTTATGTTCAATCGGCGGTGGAAGGATTCGAACTCACATCCCTGAACAATTGTCCATAATCAAACTCAAATTCATTATAAACCTCATCGTTAAACAACTTACCTTTAATTCCATTCAATGGGTATGTTGTATTCCTCTATTCTTAATAGCTATCAACAATATGTTCATCTTTAGAAATATCTTCAAGACAATTAGAAAGGAGTTCATCTCTAACCCCATCATCACTTTCATTCTCTGACTTATGTTTCATCACTTTCAGTGCTGTCGCTTTCTGAAAAATCCTCCTCAACATTCACAACAAAATCTTCTTCCTCCGAATGCTCATACTCCTCATCAAATACAATAAAATCATCAACTGTAACTTTTTCATTTTTTTCTCAACCTATACCTATTCTCTTGTTGTCCTTTTCAATCCTTTTTTTTCCACCTTTCTTTTCTTTGACTGTGATTGAGTTCCAAGTTGAGATTGTGGGTAAGGATGTGTACCAGGTTCAACTTCAAAGTTTCCCTCATGTTGTTGTTGCTCTGGTTCATTTGGATGATCATAGTGCAATTCAGGTTCAGAATTTGGTTCATTTTGTTGATCACACTTGAGTTCAGGTTCAGAATTTGTTGTAAACAGTTTCAAGATTTTCCTCATGTGTTTTAGAATCATGTTCAGACAATATCTCAGGTTCTTTTGTGGGAAAGTCTTCCTCAGTGATAATCTCAACATCGTCAATATCATCCACTTGAACCACTAGAGGCATAAAAGTTGTCGGACCTCCTACCACTGCAACTGAAATTGGTATAACCAGCTCTGTACTAAATCTCTCGAACATGTTCATTATATCCTTTTCATTCTCAATGAAATAGCCATTCTTACCTTGAAACGAAAGAACCATACCAGCCTCGTTGTCAAAAGCCTTCATTGGCAATCTTCATCATATCTCCCACTCTAACTTCCATTGATTTTTGTATTAGCTTGATCATGTGGATGGAATAACGATTCCTGCAAAACAAAAAACAAATTCGCTGCTTCAATAAGCATACAAATTAAGAAGTGTAATGTAGACATTGCATGACCTGATAAACCAATTTAAATCTTTTTGGTTCATTTCAGAATAAAAAGGCAACAAAAAAATAACTTAATACAAAAAAAACTTATGATTTGTCACAAAAATTTTCTAAATTAAATCAATTTTAGACAACTTAATACAAAAAAAAGTATTGCAAAAAAAGGTACGGGATTGGATGTTAATTCCCTTTAATTAACCAAAAAAGAACAAATTGGTTTCCATTTATTATCTCTCACAAACAAGAGATTATGGAGAATGCTTAATGATATGTTTCTCCTTCTTTGTGTCTTGAACGAAGCAGTAGAAAGATACAAGGCAAAACTTCTGTAAATAAAACTTGACTTTCGTCACCATCCAGGGATTTTGTGCAGAATCCCATTTACAGGCACAATTGAGGAGCTAAGTTTAGTCAGCATGCATAAAGAACAATGAAAACAACTAGCATATGAGACCTACAAACTAGTTTCAAAAATTAAGCATAAATACATGACAACCCACAAACACTTTTTGTTTTCAGAATAAATAGACAACAATACACTAGAATAAGAAGGCACAAACATTGCTTTGACACCACCCACAAACACTCAGAAGCCAACACCAATTTTTTTTCCTTAACAACAATCAAGATTAGTGAAGTTAAACAACACACAAACATGATTATGAGACCCGCAAACACTCTAAAACCATTAATATCACAGACCCGAATCCATTATCCATCGGATTGAAACCCAAATCCTGAACCCTAACACAAAACCCGAACCCATTACCCATTTTCGCTCTTACACAGAAGTCGACATCTCCGACTGTGGTAATCACGGTCACATCAATGATTTTATAAGAAAGAAAGAGTGACGAGAGAAAGCCACAAGAAAGGGAAAGAGGTCAGAGAGAGAGAGAGAGGTTTGGAGGTCTTCTGACTATTTTTGACGTGGCACCAGTATTTTTGACCTTTTGTTCTCCCATTAAACTTAACTAGCAAAAATTGGGTGAGGGATCAGAGCGGCTATTTTAGAACTCGTAGGAACCGGAAGAGATAAATCACTAAACTTGAGAGACCGCTATTGATTTCGCCCAAATAATTTTGTATTATCTAGTCCCTTGAACTATTTTATTCGTATTTCTTAATCTTTCAATATTGTCAATAGACATTAGATTTTGTTCTTCACTCTTGTCATTTCATTTAGTTAACCCTTAAGTTTTATTTATAACTTACAAGAGGTTTTTAAAAGTACAAAAATAAGAGCGCAAACCTATTACACCTGTAAAATTGAAGTGCTAGAGAGCACAACATTAATTAATGCAAATACCCCAAAATGTAATAAGTCAACATTCTTTAAAAAATTGTTAATGCTCCTTTACTTGATGGATGGATAATTAATATTATCTTCCCACTAATGATTGGCATGCAATGCAAATAACAAAATTGCTCGTCTATGAAAGGTCAATGCAGTTTATGGATTAATTAACAACTAAAGAAGGTGCCAGAACCCAAGAATTGAAATAGAAACTAGTCTATTTACACACAATTATTTTTTTTCTAAAAACAAGAAAATCCAAATTAGCAAGGTATCCTTCCAAGAATAAAGTCATATGTCTTAGAAAACAAGGGCATAATTGGCCAAGAAGAGTAGAATTGAATCGTTTGTCTTTCTCATTTATTGATGATTTTAGAGAGGTGGATATTGAAAAAGACATTAGAAATACAAAAATTGTCGGTATGCAAGTGTGGGCATGTGGTGAGTGGGGGTGGCTCCACCAGACGAGACCGGACCGTGGTGGGTCCGAACACACCCCTCTTCACGTGCGCCACCCGCCCACGCCATGTCCCCGTGGGCTACCCCTTGTCGCGCACTTGTGCAGGGATGTGGTCCATACTCGCCTCTTTTTTTTCTTTTTTTTTTAAGAGTACTTGCCTCTTTCTCAATCTTAATTAGTACCACTATTGATGTTTATCCACTCCGGGCCCATTCTAAAACCCCACTATTAACCTTGTTTGGACCGAACCGGTCAACGGCTTGGATTTTTTTGTTCTTTCCTCATCGGTGACATGGGTAACTGGGATTTGTTTCGTTCCCTGTTTACTTTGTTAAAACTAATGGGTCAATTTTTCCTGTGGTTTCAGGTTTGTTCAAATATATATAATTGTGTATCTATTTCATGTGGTTTTTGGTATGGTGCGGGTGAGCATATCGTGTTCGTATTGTGCCAGTATGTCAAGACAATATAGATATGATTAAATATAATAAAATTAATAAACGTATTAGAATTTTCAAATTCGTTCACAACTTGTTTATTATACGCATAAAACAATATGATGCATTAAACATATTTAATCTTTTTGAATTTTTAGATCGCCCTTAATTAGTTCTGGTTTCGAACAGGGTTAGGGAGGAGAAAGGGAGTGGAGGAGGAATATAGATGTATAGAATAGTTATTTAAGAGTTTTTTTTCTTAAAAGAAAAAAGACGGAAAGAGCAGTATAGATGTAGCAAACGTTTAGTTTCTTCTCCTCTTATTTTTGTGTCTCCCAATTTGGAGAGTAGAATGGAAGAAGACAAGTTTTAATAATCTTTAATCATCATTTTTCAATTTTACTTTGATTCTGTTTTTGGTAGTCCAAATCTACCTTTATTATTATATTCTATCTTATAAATCTATTTTGAAAATAATTAACTTAAGCATGGTGTTTTACTGTTTTGTGGTATGATTTTTTTTTTTATCTTTGAACAAAGTCGTGAATTTAATTTTAAAAGAAAATTTAATCCAAATCTCTTAGAAAATGAATGATTCAAATGATTTTTTTAAAAGAAAGGCGACTATTTCAGAAAATAAATAAAAATAGTTTTTTTCTCTTGTACTTTTTTTATATTCAAATGTTTATTTATTGGAATTAAATATACAATTACACTCATTAAATTTTTAACCATTTGAAGAAAACATCAGAATTTTTAACGTGGTTCATTCTAGATGCATATTTCTCATTAAGAAGTGTCTTGATAACATCATTACAGAGCTTCACGCAAACGCTTTCAATGCCTTTAACCATTAGCTTTGAATTGCTCACTATATAGATGTAGCTAAAATCTCCATTTATATGCAAAGTATAAAAAAACTCGATTTCTACAAATAATGAATGTCACCAGCATAATCCAAAAATCAATTGGAATGATCTTCAACAACATTGTTAGTAGTGGTCAACAATACATCATCATAATCATTAACCACAATAACTAGGGAATCATCAATTTTTTTGCCTACGTCCTTCATCATTCGTTATAGACTCTTCAAGTTCTGCTTAAACTGTGAGTAACACAATTTAATGTGACCAGTCTCTCTAAAACAAAAGCACTCGATATTTCTCATGTCTATTGGCCGTGATTTTGATTTTCCATCATGATCACCCTTCTTCCTGCAATTCCTCCCATTTTTCAACATCCTTTGCAACAATGAGTAATTGAAAACAAATGTCATCTTCCTTCATCATCCTTTTATTCTCCTTCAAGACCACTGATAAACGCCCATTTATACATGTTTCGATCTTCATTTCTATATTTTGTTACATTTAAATGAAGCATTTATAGTGAGTTTTGGTACTTGTATGGTTCATGTTGTGCTTTTCAGGTCATGCAATTGTGTCTTGATGAAAAGGAATGGAAGCAAGTGTAAACGAAGCCTAAACGATGATTTTTAGGCTTTCAGGATAAGACACGATCGCAATTAAATAAGACACGGACGTGGGATTGAAGTAGGTGACCGTGTGATGCCTTAAACGCATGTTCCTTGACATTTTATGAAGACACAGACAGGTTTGGACAAGACACGACCGTGTCTCAGGGTGTGTTTTGTTCTGGCATGCAGAAAACAAGATTTTAATGAATACATAGTCTGGGCAATGTGTCACGACCCATTCCCGGGACCGCGACCGGCGTACGAAATGAACCGTCTATGGGAGCCCGGCCCATCCCGCACAAGCCTCATAGTACAAAATTTATTCCCAAACATCATATTTAAATAAATATGAATAACAATTAAAAATATAATCTTTGTTTATTAAAAATAAATCATACATAGTATTAAGTGCGGAATTTAATTTCAAATTAAATCATTTGAAATATCAGAAACAATAACAAAAAAACTAAACAACACCCACAGGAATCCGGTGTGTGGAGCATCTAACAAATTAGACAAATGGGCCCGGTCAAAAGGGCATTGACCGCAACATCAAAATTCCCCACTGAGCATCAAAATTCCCCACTGAGCATCAAAAGTCAACGAACAAAATTTCTCAGAGTCACCTGCAAGATGATAATAAACAGGAGACAAACAAACAAACAAAGAAAAAGGGTCAAACCCTGTGAGTGAGGGACAACACTCCAGATTGCCTCATACGTGCCTCACAAAGACC
>CAODLS012751889.1:0-23489 GCA_948243855.1 Flueggea neowawraea
TATTCATCATCTGAATCATCTATCTCTTCATCAGATAACATCACCTCATCATCCACTCTACTCCTGAATTTGTAATTAGCCTTTTTCTTTCCCTTACTGTAAGCTTTTGTCCTAGTTCTTTTTGCATTTTTTTCAATTTTCTCATTAGGTTGTGGTTCCTTCTTAGCCTCATTCCCAACTCTATGATCATTCTCAGATTCCCAACTCTATGATCATTCTCAGCCTCTTCTTCAACTCGAGGAATATTCTTGGCCTCGATTTCAACTCTAGGATCATTGTCAACTTCTTTTTCTACTTCTGTAACATTATCAACTTCGAGATCATTCCCAACCTCATTCACATCTTCACTTCCTAATTCTTTTTCTATTTCATTCTCAACCCTATTCATACCTTCATTTTCTAAGTCCTTCTCTACTCCATTCTCATTATCATCATGACTCTTATGAACACTCTCAACATCAGAATCCCTACCAAGATCAACAATAGCAAGAGGACTACCAAGCTTTTCAATCTGCACAAGCATCTCTCTCTGATACCTATAGCTATCAAACAATCTCATAGCATCTCTATCATTGTCAATAGGGACCCCTTTACCAGAACGAAAGGATAGAACCGAATCTGCTAGAGTAGGAAAGCACTCCAGAGCATGGTCGAAGAGGTCCAGGAATGAGTAGCAATCTGGATCAATGTTTTTCACCGTGATTTCCTCAAACTCGTAAAGAAATGTGATATCGTGCTCTATTACCTCATTCATTCTGCATCATACAAAACAAAGTTCCATTACAAACTAGAAAAGAGAAGATACCCTAAAGCCACAAAACAAACATCAATTCATAATTTGAAGAGCATATTTCAACTTACTTTGACAGTTACGAAGATCAATTCCAACTGCAGTTCTAAATTGGCAAAAGGGCAATTAGGGTTTTAGAGCATGATTACACATTAGAGAGAGGACTGCAAAAGTCAACTTCCTTCGAAACCTTTTAAGGATCCATTAATGAAGGGAAAGACAACTCCTCAATTTTGGAGGAAAACACGTTTCTGACCTGGCATGGGCAACGGTCTTTTCCCATTTTCCGTGACGTTAGACAAACATTTCACCATTTCAAGACACTATAAAGAGTGTAAATGAGCTTTCTGAAACATCAACGACCAAAGAAAAGATTACACTAAACTACAGGGATGACAAAGCATTTAACCCATTTTTTAACATACCCAATGAAATTAGGTGTCAAATTGATCCAATAAAAAACTAAAATCTTCGATAATTGAGCCAATATGAGGCGTCCAAACAGAAACACTATTAAGAACTTCAACATCACTGAATGAGTCCGATTCAATTTTGCATTCAACAACCGTAGCCTCACAAGACACAAGTTAGTGGCACTATTCCAAAGGAATAAAAAAATGAAAATAAGATAAGACTATGATTTCGTTTATTTGCATTTAATTTACTTTAAACTTAAAATTCATCATCATTTTTGCTTGAGATTAGCTAATACTACAAGAATTCTATTTACTCCAATATCTGTCACACATTTTTTGTTTCTTTTTCCCGACTCTTTTCTTCGTTCCTGCAAATAAGCGACATAACCCAGACAAACGACGGAATAGAAGCAATTTACCTTGTCTTCTACCTGTTTGTGAAAAGTCCGCTGAGAGTCAAAGATCAAAAACCACGCACAACTTCACCATGATCACAAGAACCCACATCATGAAATCAACTCTAAAGCACCCAATTCTTGAGTCGATCTCTGTCCGGTGCAAAACGACGTCTGCCCAGTTCGTCGCATCAAGAGCAAGGGACGCTACATTTGAGAAATTAATGGACAAGTACAAGAACCTTACCAAAGTCATCGCCATTCAAGACCTGATTCTTGCTAGCCCGAAACGTTCAGTCTCTCTTGATTTCCTTTCCAGGCTCTCCCAGAAGCTCCACCTTAACCGCGGCGCCGCGTCTTTCCTCCGTAGGTACCCTCACATTTTCCACATTTTCTATGAAAATGTAAAGTCGCAGCCTTTTTGTAGGTTGACTGACACTGCAATTCAGATTTCCCGCCAAGAGGCGGAGGCTATTAATGCTACATTGCCACTTGTTGTTGACCGGCTGGTCCGGTTGTTATCCATTTCTGTGTTCAAATCAGTGCCTCTTCGTGCTGTTTTTAAAGTTTGGAGGGAGTTGGGTCTTCCTGATCACTTTGAGGAGTCTGTGGTGTTGCAAAACCCGGGAATTTTTAGGCTTTGTGATGGCAATGAGCCTAATACACATGTTTTGAAACTGGTAGATGATTTTCCTCGTGACCATTTTACGGCTGCAGTTGAGGATTGGAGGGTTTTGGAGTGTTGTAAGAAAGATTGTAGTGTCGATAGAACTGATATTCAGTTTACTTTCAAACATGAATATCCGCCAGGAATGAGGTTGACCAAGAATTTCAAGGCTAAGGTTAAGGAGTGGCAGAGTTTGCCATATGTAGGGCCATATGAGGAGTTGAGAGAGAAGAAAGCAACCAAGGCAGGAATGAAGCAATTGGAGAAACGGGCAGTTGCAATTGCACATGAGTTCTTGAATTTGACTGTGGAGAAAATGGTGGAAGTGGAGAAAATTAGCCACTTCAGGAAGAGTTTTGGAATTGACCTGAACATACGGGATTTATTCTTAGATCATCCAGGGATATTTTATTTGTCCACAAAGGGGAAAACGCAAACTGTTTTCTTGAGAGAAGCATACGATAGGGGTCGCTTGATTGATCCTAATCCAGTATATGATGCTAGAAGAAAACTTCTTGATCTTGTTATTCTTGGACGCCATGATTTACTATACAGTAAAGCAAATGCCAGGGAGACTGATAGCATTGAGGAGAGTGCGTTGCCAACTGAGAATGATGATTGAACCAGTGATTTGGCTTGTTTCTATCCATTTTTGTGTTGAAATCAGTGTCTACAAAGGTGATGGGAGTCAACTCAACATCTTGCGGTGTACAAAATGATTGAATTCCACTTATTTATGGGTATTTTTATTCATGTAGTAGTGCCACTATCAGCTTAAGATGATTGACTTTTGCTTGTTTGCTCCCTCAGCTTGCTATGGTTCAATTTGTTTATTTTATGTTATTTTGCTATTTCTCTCTAATTACAAGCTTCAATGAGCACATCAATGAAAAAAAAAGACTTGAACTTAACATTTCTGTTAGAAGAATCTGCCATATACAAAGTTATGGAATTAACAACTATAAAGAATTCTTGAATATGAAGATAATGCACATGCATAATGAGAGCAATTTACATTATATTTTGGAGCATGCAAGTTTGGTATGTTCTAAAGTCATGTTATTTTTCATGATTAGAGTACTTTGTAACCCCTTTTATAAAGAAGTCATATTTGTTACGCAAGGACTAAAGCTAAATCCTTTCATTGTTGTTTTGTAAGCTTAATCGGAAACATTATAGGTAATAAACTAAATTTACTATTCAATATTCTTGTATTCCTATGGAGACTTTTCTTCAATAATAATTTCCTTTCCCTTGTCTACTCATTGAATTGATAATGTGGGAAGACTTGGTCATCATTAATTACGTTATGCATCTAGATAACTGAAAAGGCTGTGATATTGATTTTGACATATCCAATACATGAGAAAATAAATTACAGTATGAATTATGAATTTTATGGAAATTTCACATTGGAAATAGATTTGAACTTTGAGTTTATTTCATTTGTTTCATACTGTGATAATACTTTCTTCTATCTGCTTTCATGTTGTGGCTGAATTTCATCACCATTTCTACCTGCAGGTTGCCCATGTGTGTGGGAATATTGTCAGCGAGGCTCAACTAAAGGCAGCCAAATTAATTAAATGTTCAACCAGTCTATACTGTGTAAAAGAGTTTGGAAGATTGGTGCAAAAGACGATAGCCAATATCTGTTGATTCATTTAACAGTATTCTAGTGAGTTCTCTCTTTCTTTTTGATTTATTCAAGTGCATATGTGTTTTTGCAATCTTTTGTTAATTCCTTTCTCTTTGATTATGATCATCGTTCTTTATACCTAGTTATCCAGATTTGGCCTGCTGCTTGAACATAATGTAACTGTGGTTAGTCCTTATTCTACTTTAGGTCTTTAATTCAAATGTCTTTCACAGTTGTAATTCGTAAGGATTTATCATTCAAAAGTTTTTTTAAACTTTCTTCTCTTGTTTTGGTCACACTTTTGTTTCAAACATGCCTTTTTCATCCTCAGAATCATTTATTTTAAGGTGGACTGCCACATTTCACTTGAATTATAAGCAAAATAGAAATTACTTTGAAGCATGAAATGGGCTAAGGCATAACTCGTATTGATAAATATATTATGATACTCTAAAGATATAATAACATCTTGAAAATAAAAATCAAATGACAAAATTCATCTCTGTAGCATGTAAGTTCACAATTAAACTGGAATTTTTAACAATATGTTCAATAACAGCTGTATGAATAACTGCTTTAAAATGCCAAAAAAAGATGTTAAAACTTAGAGATAAATTT
Source organism: Flueggea neowawraea (assembly GCA_948243855.1). Lineage (NCBI taxonomy): Eukaryota > Viridiplantae > Streptophyta > Magnoliopsida > Malpighiales > Phyllanthaceae > Flueggea > Flueggea neowawraea. The sequence goes on from CAODLS012751889.1 coordinate 4,526, forward strand.
GCTGGCAATTGGTTCCTCCTAAAACGTGCCATAAGAGATTACTTGTTAGTGTTCTGAAAATTCAGCTACAAAATATGAGGTTGGACATTTTCTTTTCAGACAAAACACCTTTTTTTTCCTCTCTGAACTTCACGTGAAATACATTAGCAAAGAGTAGAAAAAATTCTTGATTGCTTCATCAGTACAATTATGTGTAGATGGGATTGGCAAAGGAGAGTGGAAATAATCTTCAATGGCACTGCTTATGAAGTACAATTATGTCAAGATGCATAAATCTATGTTCAAAGAAAATCACAATTAGATCAAAGTAAATATAAGCATATAAACAAAATGTGGCAAAGAATAAAAAGCAAAAAGAATTTTAAAATGTGTGACAACCCGAGCTATTGTCTGAACCATTTCTCCTTCTTGAACAATGAATGACAGGGAAGTCTATGCCCTGCCCTTCACTGAATATACCCTTGGCCTTGAATTGATTCTGTGTGGGGTTACAGGTGGACCGATGAATTCTGCGTACATTTCCACAAAAAACTTGTCTACAATATCGACATAGGCAGGGCATGTGAGGCGAGAATAGTAATGAAGGAACTCTTCGATGTCCAGAACATGATCAACATTGCTTAAATCCATCATCTCTAGTTCCTTTAGTTTCTGAGTTACCAGTTCCCGTGTAATGCCTCCAGAATGTGAGTGATCTTCCTCTAATCTCTTACCTCCATGGATGTTCTGCACTTTTCGGTATGTGTGGCCTTCTCTTCTTTGTATCTGATAATTCTTGACAGGACTTGCCTTTGAGAAATTCATGAAACTTCCATTAACGTTGTCTCTTTCACTTTTGATTGTTAGTGATGATGCTATCTTCTCGTTGTTTCTCTTCTTTGCTTGTTCTGTATCCCATCGGTCAGTGAAGTCGCTATAATAATTATCCAAATCTTTGTTGTTGAAGCTGGTTTGAGCAATGATGTCAGTGCTAACAGCACAAGAGTATTGGTTTTTGTGGGGAGGAGATTTAGGTAGCTTCTGGTAATCACCACCAGAGAAGAAAGACTTAAAATTTTGTAGGGTCTTCTGAAAGAACTTTTTGGTGTTGGAGAAAGAGTTTCTAAGCAGCATTGTAAATGATTGTGTTAATCTCTAAGTATGCTAACATATATCACTGCAAACACTAATATCTCTTCTTGTTTTCGGCTCATGCAGTGGCAATAATCTCTGCGAAGATGCCTTTATAAAGATGGTAGAGGCAAAGGAGCCATGAAAGGGCTGTCTGTGAGACTCACTGATAGGAGAAGAGAAATGGCCTTTCCAACATTTTGGTTTGGGTTCCACTTTATGTTTCTTCGTCTTAAAACGCTCCTTCCTTTTCTTTGTGTTATCTTCTCGCAATCCAAGAAGTCCCCACTTTCTTCTAACATGGAAAGAAATGACAGAAATGTTAGAGAAGGTTTATTTTGCTGATTAATATAAGATAAAACTTTCGTTTCTTTACATATAGGTTTGTACTCTGCTGTTATATATTGGTGTCGTCTCTAGAGTTAAGGAGTCGAGAATTCAATTCATTATGAGAGAAAATATATTTTTTAAAAAAACTTTCGTTTGTTTTACTTATGATGGTGGAGTTGGTGTGTAGGCTCTTTTGGAGAATGAAAGGAGCGGGTGTGGTTTTTTGAAATGATTCTTTCTAGCAGATTTTTGTTATGATTGATCGGCTTTTGATGCTATTGCCTCTTTTATACACGTATGTATTTATGGTAAGATGTTACGTAATTTCTCTACTATGACAGTGAAAGTATACTGATTAAATTAATGGCCTTGTTTCAATATTAACATAATTTTACTTGCCTGTTTATTTTCGGATAGAGGATAATTTATCCATTTGTCGATTGGCAATCAGTAGTTGTGGGTAAAGAAAGTAATAAGTTTTTTTTTCAAAAATGATTTATCATATTGTAACTTTAAAAGACATGTGCTCTTTTTTATTTTAATTACACAATCACTTAAAATCTATTATTTGATCATTGCGGGTAACAAAATAATACTTTTTAAGTTATAATAAGAATGTTACTTAATAAGCAATATATTGAAAATAAGCTTTTTTATATATTAAAAAAAAAAATTATTATTGGTGGTGTTCGTCATATTGTAAGTCTTACAGAAAGCATTATTCTCTATGCTCTTTTTTCAAACCATTCCAATATTTTAAATATGCTAATATAAAATTTATAATCTACTTTTATTATCTATCATATAATAATAAAAAAAAATTAAAATTGTAATAGAGTGGCATGAACTATAACATCCTACTTAAGTAGATAATTGAAATTAATAAATCAAGTTAGTTGTTGCACAATTTCTAACCCACAACTTCTACCCTAAAGTCTCGTATCGGATAAATGTAAACATATAAAAATATTTATAAGGACAACTATTTAAATGACCTAACTTTGAACTTTTGAGTTTAGTAGTTAAAAATTTATTAGTTGTCAAATATTGTTTAAAGATAGCAGTGTCATGACAATTATAGTATCAGAGCTACTCAGTATGTAAACTTGAATTATAGTAAGGAAAATCTCAAATGATAGTGATATTAGGACAAATCTCAATAGTTAAGAAAAAGGCACTAAGTATAGGAAAATTTTACAATAATAAAAAACACCCACATCACATCGGATAAGTGTAAGAATATGAAAAAATTTATAAGAATTTAACTACTGAAATAACCAAAATCTGAACTTTTGGATATAGTGGTTAAAAATACATTAATTGTGAAATGTTAATAGCATAAAACGAGCATATTTTATCGGTTGTAATCGTTTCAACTTGGTCATTACGATTATAAGATATTAGATATCATTACATAATAATATGCATATTATCATGGATTTTAATGTTGTGGATAGGCCTATTGTAGTTTTCAATTGGTGTAGAAAGTTAAGTTCAAAGTTAACAAAAATTTGGGAATCTTTGATCTTGCTTATAATCAACAAAGTAGCTTCCACGTTTGGCAAAGATAATAAGGATGAGCTTGTTCCCACCTTAGCACAAGATTATTGATTAGTGAATAGAGAAGACAAAGCCACCGTGAATGACGGAATCGCACTAATGTAATCTTAGATATATTAAGTTAAAGGACAACTTAATTGAACAAAAAGTAAAGCTATAAGACCAATATTTCTAAATTAATCATTTCCACGTCCACTTCTTAGCAACCCTTTTGTTTTGTCTTCTTTCTTATCGGGAATGGTCAAATTGGTATATATTACTTTCTTTCAAATCACTTAAAGTTCAAAGTCGAGAAATCTATGAAGAGTACAAGAGTTTGTACCATTCCACGTCAACAATCGGCAATCACTAGTTTTTTTCTTGATAAGTCGTTTATTGGCTCTTTACTATAATCAATTTACTTTTAGCTGCATTTTAGTAAATTAATGAGGTTAATTTTATAAATTAGTTTGAGTTTAGATGAGAAAATTTGTTTTAACTTATGAAATCAAGTATTGTTTTATTTAAATCTGTTTTTTAATTCGCGAACATACTAAATCTTTTTAGTTCTGATGAATGAGATTTCTCCCGATGAAAAAAAAACTAATGTCCACACACAAAGTACGCCACGACTTCATATCTGGATTCCATTGTTCAACAGTAAATACAACTCAAAAGGAAACTAAACTCCGCCAGCCCTTTTGGATGAGATGAGTGAATACACCAATTTGAAACTCGTTCGTTTGACTTCTATCCGAACCACCGGCCACTCGTTTCAAACCGAATCCTTGGATTAATCAAGTACAGATAATAAATTGAAGTAACATAATGACGAAATACTATTTAGAGCTTCCTCAATTATAATATAATATATTATTTAATCCTTCAGTTTAAAGAATATTTTGATGGTCTTGACTTTATTTGTGTACATCTAAATATCATAATAATTATAAATGTCAGGATGTAGAAATTTTTTTTTGAATATTTTTATCTTCTTCTTAATTCTAAATTATTATAATTTTTAGATAATTAACTAAAAACCTTTTATTTTTAAATAAATTTAAAATTATTTGAAGAAATATTTATTCAAATAAGTATTTATCTCTATTCATATTTAATAATATCTTGTACTAAAATATTTATCTCTATTAGTATAATTAATTAATATTTTAGACATTAATTTTAAAATTATTCATATAAATATTTATTCATTAAATTTAAAATTATTTGAAAAGTTCGCCACATTAATTCTCTAATATATAACTTGAAATGCTCATTAGAATTTTTATTCTCAATTTATTAAGAAAGGGCATGCCATTATTTTTACACCAAATATATTGCATTTTTTTGAATTTTTATCACAGTGTTTATAATTTGTTGTTCCCTCCAATGGACATCAATGAATTTGTAGTGTTCAGGAAGGTCCTAACGTTTAATATTTCTATCTGCAAGCGATCCATTGGTTTTGTAGTCTATTGCTCTGTCCATTAGTTGAATAAATTTTCACCACTTATTAAAAGAAAACCTGCAAAACAACGAAAGAAAGACTGGAATTTTTGCCCCAAGAATTACTTTGATACTCAAATTAGTGATTCGGTAGAGTTTCACTACTCTTTATTAGTCAGCCAAAACATACTTGTGCACACAAATTTTGGATCTTAAAATTACGACAAGAAAAAATAAATTTAAACATATTAGTTGAAATGGTTTCTAATTTTTTTTTTGAAATCATGGTTTCTAATTTTTAAGACTTGATTTCTTGACTTGTTAAAATCTTTGAAATCTTATTTTCATGGCTTTTGTTTGATTTGAACAGACCCTTTTGATTGAGTCGATGGTAGAATGAGAGCCTTAACAACTCGTTCTCGATGTCCACTTAGTTGGATAGAAGAACGATAACGGTGCAATCAATGGCGGAGTCGGGTGAGATTGGATGAGGTTGATTGACCCCATCGGCGATCTAATGAACCTCTACGATATCCTGCCGATCTCACATGTTTTATTTTGCCTCTCACTTTTTCATTCTAACATTGTTTCTACTTACTCTATTTCAACCCCACATTAGCCAAATCTTAACTCTGCCGTTGGGTGCAATAACTTGATTTTGGTAGCTCTACCTTGTGCTTTAACGAATGCTTGGGTCTTTCACTTTATAGAGTTAAAATAAAAGGAATTGCCTCCTCCTTGCAGACATTTCAGAGAGTCAAGATAGACCTATGGTGGTCCACAGCCATTTCCCCCTTTATAAGAAGTGACAGTATCAAATATTTTCTTCAAACTAATTATATTTATTTAAAATTGTCTTATAAAAATATTAATAAAATAATAATAATTTTCAATATTTAATTGTCATTTCTATGAGTTAGAATTGGTCCTAATTATCTTTGAGGGAAAATCACATTTTTATATCAAAATAAAACACTGATTTTAAAAAATGCTTTTCTAACATACCAATTTGAAAAATGCCAAAAAAAAATCTCATTTAAAAAATATCATATTCGCTAAAAATAGAGATATTTTTGTGAGAAATTGATTTTTTTGCTGAAAAATAAATTTCATTAAAATTTTTTTGTAATTTCCCAAAATGTCTTCAGATGTCTCCAAATGTTTTCAAAAAGTCTTCAAATGTCTCAAGAAGTCTGCAAATGTCACAAGTTTTTTAATAAGAAATTAGATTTAACGACTTTTTGGTGTATTTTTATAAATTAAGCTAAATTATTTTTTTATTTTTTTATTTTTAGAGGATCTCTAAAGATCTTCAAGTTGTAAATTTTATGATTTTCTAAAAAGTCTCTAGATACCTCCAAATATCTCCGGATGTCTCCAAATATCTCCAGGTCATTATTTTGCAAACATAATTATGACTTTTAATTATATTTAATGATAATTAATTTGGTGTCCAATGGTATGCGAATGTCTCCAAAAGTCTACGGATGTCTCCTAATGTGATCACCCTTATACAAATTCAATCAAACTCAACAAAAATCAACCCGCATACCATAAAAAACTTAATGAAATTCCATAAAAAAAAAACTACAATTTGAGAGACTAAAATAATAAAAATACATACAACAAACCCTAACCACTACACAATAGCAACATCAAACTGTCGCCATCAGTCAAACAAACCCTGGATCTACATGGCCACCCCTTTCCTCCACGTTTGCCGTTGACATTCGCCGCTCTATCTTCACGTGTCGAACAAAAGAAAAGAAACCGAGGAGACACCGAGATCGAAACAAACATATCAGAAGGCAAGGATGAGACATAAACGAGAGAAGAAAAGAGAGCAGCGAAGAGTGAGAATGAGGTTGAGAGAAAGAATCGAGGAGAAATACTGACAAGAGCGATGAAGAGAAAAGAAAACCTAAGGAGATAGAGAGCGACAAGGGAATAGAAACCGATGAAAGAGTGTAAAGGGAGAAGAAAAGAGAGCGACAAAAGTTTAGAGAGAGAAAGAGAGTGACGGTGGAGGAAGATCTGACACGAAAGAAGAGACAGGTGAGGAGAGAGAACAGAAGAGAGCGGCTAGGGTTTCTTGAGAGGAAGAGAGAAAACGATGGAGAAGAGAAAGAGAAGAAAAGAGAGAGGCCAGGAGAGAGAAACTGAAGAGACAGAAAAAAGTGAAAAATGATGGAAAAAATTGCCTTTTATTTGAATTCATCTAATATTTTTGAGACCTGAATTTAAAAAATGGCATATAGGAGACTTAAAATTAAAAATATATTATTCAATTAATTACAAAACTTTGGATTCTTTTTGTCAAAATCTGAATTTTATTTAACACATATGACATAATTAACTCTATCTTTGAGTGGATTTGGACCTTATATATGAATGATGGTTTCAATATGTGATGTATTTGTTTAGGGCCCATTTTGTAGGTTCATGAAATTTACAATTAATTATACGAGTTAATTATATCAGGTGTCCTAAATAAAATATCAAATTTGATAAATAGGTAAACACAATTTTAATTTTGATAAATATAAAAATGCTCAAACTTTTATTTAGAAATGTCACTTTTTCGAAACTTATTTTGAAAAATACCAGATAGAGACTTTTGGAGACCATTTTTTCAGAAATGTCACTTTTTTGAATGTGATAAATAGACTTTTGGGAACCACTGAAGATTTTATGAGACATTTGGAGGTCATCCTAAATTGTGCTTATATGAAAAACAGATATATCAGCTAATTGGAGACTTTATACATCTTGCATTTTTGCAAGTAGTTTGAAGCGTGTTTCTATTTTTGAGAATTTGTTTGGGCTGAGTTCAAAAATTAATTTCTATTTTTTAGTATAAATTTGTAATTTTCCCTAATTGTACCACTTTTTTTTAGCTCCATGCTCCTAAGCTCCAAAATATTATTAATAGAAATAAAAAATTTATTACAAAATAACAACGAAAGGGATGCTATGGAAAGCGGTTAATTATATCACATGTCATAATTAAAATTTAGATTTTGACAAACGCCACTCATAGTTTCAAAATTACTTGAATGGCAAATTTTTAAGTTGAAGTTTTCGAAATGCCATTTTTTGAAATGTGATTCTTAAAAATGACAGATTTAGTTAAATAAAAACAATTTCTCGCTTCAGTTCCTCACTTTTGTTCTCTTTCCTTGTCTCTCACTCTTCTTCGCCCTTTCTCCCCCCAAACAAACCCCAGCCCTCCTATTGCTCATCTGATTTTCTCTCTCTCTGACCCTTTCCTCTTTCGGCCTCGTTTATCTCAGCCACCTTCCGTCCTCTTCTCCGCCACTTTCTTTTCTTCTCTCGTCGCAATCTCTCATCGGTGTTTCTTTTTGCATTGCTCTCTCTCCTCGTCGCTCTCAACACTCTTTCTCTACCTCTGTTCTCTCTTATCCTCGATTCTCACTCTTATATCTGCCTCATCTTCATACTCTCATGTTTGTTTCGGTCTTGTTTTCTCTCCTCCTCGGTATCTTGTCTTTATCCTTCTCGATTTCTTGTCTCTCTCTACTCCTCAGTTTCTTTTGTTTTCTCTGAGAACTGTAGAGAGGGTGGCAAACGTCGACAACAAACGTGGCAGAGAGGTGGCGGTAGTGTAGATCTAAGGTTTGTTGTTTTGGATGGCAGCATTTTGAAATTAGATTAGGGTTTAAACATGTGTTGTCGTATGAAAATTATTGTTGAGTCCCTAAATTTATTGGTTTTTTATGTAATTGTTAATTAGTCATTTAGTTTGTTGTGTATACCTTTTGTAGACTATTGTAGACTTTTTGTAGACATTTGAGGACCATTGTAGATTTTTTGTAGAACTTTGAAGACCTTTGTACACAATTGGAGACTTTTGTACAGTTCTGTAAGCCAAATTAATTATTATTAAATAAATTAAAATTTATAAATATCATATACACTGAATACATATATATACAAATAATTTAGTTTAATTTTTTAAAAAATTATTACAACAAAAATTCTTTAAATCAAATTTCTTATAAAAAAATTATAAACTCTTCTATAGACCTTTAGAGATATTTGAAGGCTTTTGAAAATTTTCTGAAAAAATCAGAAAAAATTATTACACTGAAAATTCATTAAATCAAATCTTTCATAAAAAATTGTGAACTCTTCTATAGACCTTTGGAGACCTTTAAAAATCTTTGGAGATCTTTAAAAACTTTCTAAAAAATCAGTTATTATTTTTTGCTGGAATTCATTTTTTGTCAAAAAAATATTTTCTCGTGAAAATATCACAATTTCTCGTGAACATAGCATTTGTTCAATTCATTTTGTTTTTTTCTGAAATTTTTTAAAGTTAGAAACTTAGATGACATTTGTCAAATTTATTATTTATTTTTTTAATAAAAATGTGATTTTCTCTGAAATTTATTGTTCTATAAAAATCCTCTCGAGAGACTTAATCGGAAACCGAATATTTGATGATGTGTAATGGATATGTTCCAAAAGTGGTCAACCAGAATTGACAAAAATCACATCTTTCTCAAACAAAAATGAAGTCACCATTCATTTAATGAAAAATTGACAAAAATGGAATGCAGAAAGGAAAAAAATTAATACTTAATGCAAAACTGGACAAAAAGGTCATACGTTGCAGTTGTATTATAGTAAGAGAAACAGAAAGTCTCTGTCTTTATTTGGTTCTTGCTGTTCTTCAGGGTGTTATATCCACAGGCATAAATGAAGAGATGGGGTTACATGAAGTTATTTATCAGTGAATACCTATATATATCAAGTTGGAGACGAAGGAGGAGGGATTTTGTGAGAAGGGTAGGGGCAGAAGTGGAAAGAAAATTTGAAAATATGTATATACAGATAGATACATATCATATTTGTAGGTGTGGGGTTGCAGAGTGGTGGAATGTTCAAGCAACAAGGAAGGCGACTTCCCTCCGACCTTTCTTTTTCTCTCCCCTTTCATCTCTTTTATTTTAGTTTTATTCTGTTCTATTTTTTTTCCCGAGGCCGAAGCCACCCGATTTTCTGAGTCGGACACCTTTAAACTCAACCACCAGACTATTTACGGCCCACAAAAGCTTGCACTCAAACAAAGCCCACAACTTGTGTAAGCCCATAATCACAGTAGGCCCTCAAACTGTTCTCCTTTGCAGATGTAGTCCTTCAAATATTTTCGTATTTCTACTTCTGACCTCTCAGTTTTGATAGTTCTGCTCCGACTCCCAGATTATGTTATTCACAAATTTTCCCCAACATTCTGTGATGTTATATTTATGTCCCTTCTCTTTTTGTTTTTGTTTTTCCTATTAACTTCTTCTTCATTTTTTTAAGCTTGTGAACATTCGAGAGAAGATTGCTTGAGGCTTTTCCAATTCGCTTGAAGCTCGTCGACACTAATTAGGTCAATTCGTGAGTTTCTTATCTTTAAATCTAAATGACACGATAGTTTATGATTAGGTTTCTTGTCTTTAAAAAAAATAAAAAAATAGTTCATGTTTAAACCTAAACATCTAATATATATGAATAACTTTTTTAACAGCATTTTTTTTTTCTTTATTCTCTTTCCCTTCTTTGTTGTATTATTCTCAATCAATTTTCATTTAATATTAGATAATTGTAGTTTTTTCAACAGGATTACATATTACAGATAAAAAAAACAGGGTTACATATTAGCTTTAAAACTACACGTGATTGATGAGTATGTAATTTTGTGGATATGAGAGACAAAAGGGTAAGGAAGGAAGAGCTCAATAACCCAAAAAATGCGACAATTAATGAGAATTCCCAATCTAATAGAGGAAACAGAGCCACTGCCATAATCAGACATTCTTTAATTTCCATCCCATTTGGGGATTGCCTTGTCAATTTTTATCTCCACCGATTCGCACTTAATTTAAAAGGGACGTCCTAGATTATTACAAAAAGCACTTTAACATCACTTGCCCTATTAGTATTATTATAGATGAGAGAGAAGTAACAGCAAAACCTTTCATCGTCACATTGCTATCATCCCCAAATCCAAGCAGTGAAAGCTTCATCACACATTGCCCCACAATTGCAAGTTTTTGGCTCAAATTCTCTCTGCATCCTTTTAACTTATCCCTGCCCTTTTTTTTCTCAATTCATTATGTCTTTTGATCTCTCATTTCAAGGCAAATGAGGGTCCCTGAACAATTGACAAGATATGACAATTAATCCCCTAACTATTTTTCAGTTAGTTTGCATCCTTAAACTCAATACATTACTTTGCTTCTTGGTTAAGGATTATAGACATTGAGATGTCCAGTTTAGGTGGTGTTTAGTTTTGGTATATGTTTGATAAGTCATTTTATTTGCACAGCAGACAATTGAATTCCTAATCTCTTAAATATGAAGACGAATTTTATACCAATGAGGTATAGGTATACATATTGAAATGGTATATTATTATTTATGTATACTGTGAATATAAAATAAAATACAAACCAATTTATCTACTACCAATGCATAATTTAATTGTACTGTCTACAACTCAAAATCTCAAAAACCAAGATTGAACTTTCGTCACTTTTAGTATGTTTTCCAATTTAATCGGTTCAATTATCATCTTTTAAAACAAGTATACTTTACTAAATTTTGATGAAAGCATCAAATATTGGACTTCTTTTTTTGCTGAACCTTCTCCATAACATGGCCAAAAGTGAACTAAAGCAATTGTGTGAGGATTTTAAACCTCGTTAAAACTTAAATTGGGACTAACAGCCACATTTGTTATTAGTTGAAGGGCCTTAACGTTCTAATTAACTAGCCTTTGTTTCTTGTCAGCAAGTCTGACATAGGTGGTAGATTGGACCAATTTGTTGGAAATAGACTAGTGCATATAGACATGAGTTTCACAGTCTTTTATAGAATGGACTTAGCTGATCACATGTCACATGCTTTACTGCTCCAGCAATTATTTTCCTATCATAATCGGACACATTTCCTCGGCTTGAATCAAGAGCTCTTTGCTTCTTTTTGGATTGTTTTTGGGGTTCTGTTTATAATCCAAGTCAGAGACAATTAATTTGTCTTCAACTAATTTGAAAAAAATTGGGCTGATTAGACACGACATGTTGCAGAACTATAAAACCTCTGTTCGATGTTAGGGTGGTGGAGTGAGTTTGCTTTTTGTATTTGGTTGTGTTTTCCACAAATTTATCAAATTAGTTTATTTGGTTTGGTTAATAACACAACAAAAATAGTGTCCCTAACATATTTGTCCATTTTATGCGCTTAGAAAACTTATACATAAAAAAATGGCTTTTTTTTTGGTTTATGAACAACTCAGAAATTTAACAAAATTAGGGTCTTAATTTGTCCTTAGGCCTCTTGACAATTACATTGCTTGATCACGGACATAAATTATGAATTGTGTTTTAACTTAATTTTTATGCATAATGTCTGGTTAAATGACAAGAAGATCGAGTTGGCTACAAACTTTTGGGCAAATATAAGAAGATCCAATCATAATTTATATATTAAGCAATCAAGCATGCTCTTTTAAGTGAGAAATGCTAAAAACACGTTTTTATAAATATTGTCCTAGAATACTCTCTTTATCTCTCATTGGTCACTTTTTTAATCTCTTTCATCATTTTTCATTTCTCTCTCTCATTTTTTTCTTACTTAATAAATGATTTGTTTTCTCTCTTTTGTCTCTATGTTTCTCTCTCATCTCTCATAAAAAAAGTGACCAATAAGAAAGAGTATATTTTTGAAAAGTATTATAAGAGAGTACTCTTAGCATTGCTCTTTTTAAGTTGTATAAACTTAGAGTGAAAACTTGTCTAAATATGTTGTGCGTATATAATTAGCTAGTTTCTAACCGCAAGTAGTATTTTTAATTAAAAAAAAACCGACCCACTTAGACGTTCTTTCCGTTAGACTGACACTGCACTTAAGTGGGCACTACACACCGCAGCCGAAACTTTTAGTTTTGAATCTTTATATGAAAGAAGTTAACTTTGATACTTAACTAATATGCAATCTTTTGACTAGGAGAGAAGAAGTCTGGACAACATAATCAACATAATCGTAAATAGTAACGATATTGTAATATTCATGAATAGATAATGAGATGCAATATTATAATGTGGTACAGGCTGGATTCAAGGCCAAAAGGCGATAGATCTTTTGAAGGATTTTGTTGGTTTGATCAAGACATGCGGGAAGGGAAAGTTAGAGGATGGCAAAGTGATCATGCATGTACGAATGGTTTAAAAAGTTTTTAAGGATTTTACGTTTTGGTTGTTAATTATAAGAACATGATGAGATTCCATGAAAATGATTACTTGAAACATTGTCTAATTTATTAAATGGTACAGGAGAGAGCTCCTGGGGGTGAAGTTGATCCGGACGAGTTAAGAGATTATCTGGGTAGTAATTTAAAAGGAATGTTTTAGTCACTTGTGCAGATTTTTTTATTACTATTTAAATCAAATTACAAAATTATTCTTATTGTAATATATTTTTAAATTAAATTTTTAAAATTTGAACTATAAAAAAAATTAAAATTTGTTTGAGTAACTTGGCTCCCAATTAGTCCCATTTACGAAGGGGTTTTTTTTTGTGTAAAGTCTCTCAATAGGAACTCATTGTAATCTAAGGGTTTGTTTGAGTCAATTTATAAGAAAATAATTTTCTGGAAAGTTACTTTTTAAAAAGTATATTACTTGTATTTGGTTGGAAAAATAATTTTTTGAAAAATTTGATATTATATGTTTGGTTAATAATTAAACTTTCTGAGAAGTTTACTGCAAATGTCTATAATAACTTTGTTATCAAACTCTACAAAAATAATAATAATAAATAATATACCGACTAAAAACTTAAAACATCTCACCATCATAAGTTTTCAAATAAATTATTCAAATAAAAATAAATAATTTTATTAAAGATAAATATAATTTAATAGGATATAAAAACAAAATTATAAACTTGACTTTTTTTCTAGGATATTTTAATATAATTATTGTCATAGTCAGAAATTTAGACTTCTTAACCCCCTCAAAAAATTATTTTCTGAGACAAAAGAGAAGTCAAATGGTAGACTTTCTAAGTAATTTAATTTTTTTTGTTCAACTAAATAAAATAAATTTTTAATTTTCTGAGAAGTGACACTTTAAGCAAGCCCTAAGTTGAGTGTATCCATTTCAATTGGTTAACTTAAAAAATGAAATTGCTAGAGAAATGGTATTTTTTTATTAAAATATTGACATCTAGTATTCAAAAATTGAATAAAAATCAAAATATTATTAAATACGCTATCAACATAATTACAAAAGAACATAATTATGATATTAAATAATATTTCGATAACGGTCACTGATTATTGAATGCTTAATTCATTTAAAAAATATAATTACAAAATAAATGTTAGAATCAAATAATCAACAATAAGAAAACTAAAAAGTATTGAAAAAATTTACAAATTACATTGTGCATGGACTTTTTGTCTCGGTCAATTGGAAAGTGGAAACAACTTTATGGATTTTCTTTTCTTTCTATTCTTTTGGTCCAAATCAAAGGGAAAAAAGTCCAACTCACATCAGAAAAATTGAAATCAACCTTTTTTTTTGTTTTGTTTTTCTTTCTAGAGCATTTGCTTTCAAATCAGAAAAGGCTCCTATCCTGATTTCAAGTCTCAGCTATTTTCAACCCATAGGCACTACATCTAAAAGTTGTCCTTTTTTTTCTTTATATATTTCCCTCCCCCAACAAGATGCTTTATTTTCCAACCCAGATATGGATGAACTATCTCTTTTCAAAAGAATCCAAAACATCTGGCTACATTGCCCTCTTCTGTGAAAAAAAAAAAAGAAAAATAGTGTTCATCCTAATGTCATTACTGTAAAGCACAGATCTCCTACAAAAACATGGACACCAGACACACACATGAAATTACGTACAGGGAAATCCGAGTGTCAATCATTTCACAAAAGACAACTGGTCTACGAGCACAGTTGATCACTGATCAAATCTAGTAAATAAGATTTCACAGAAAAATGTGGAAAATAAAATGGAAAGTAATCCATTAATAACACAGTCAATACAAGTTAGAAGTAACTACTAAAACTACACACATTAATTAACAAAAAAACACATAATTAATCAAGTAATTAAGACCAATGAAAGAACAATGTCTCCCAAATCTCCATAAACACCTCCACAATAATCTTATGATGATGACAAGAATTCAGAGACAAGAAACACTGCAACAGCTTCTCCAGTTCCGTCGACGAAAAAATCTGTTTCTCCACTATCATCTCCACCATGGAAGTTCTGAAATCATTGTACGGATCACTTGACCGTTTCACCACCGCGAAGCTGTCCTTCACCTTCCCGCCGCCGTCGCCTACGTCAATGACGGGCAACACACCCATCTTGGAAGCTCTCCGACGAATATTATTACTACTACGCTTCTTACGAGACCCTGTTCTTCTTCTTCTTCTTCTTCTAGTGCTTCTGTAATACGAACCCGATGAGTCTGACGTAAGAGTCGTCCTTCTCGACGAGAAAAACGAGTCAGAATCATCATTGTCATCATCTTCTTCCTCTTCTTCGCCGCTGCTGAACAAGTAATACTTGTCAGCATAACACGCGCTGCCCTGAGACGACGAGCTAAGCTGCGCGGTATAGTCTCGCTTCTTGTTCTTTCTCGTGCAGCTTGATTTGTCTTTCGTTTTCTTTCTCTGGTTGAGAATGAAAGGAGAGGCGGGGGAGGCTGGAGGGCAAGAGTGGCCGGGGTTAAGGGGTATAAAATGCTGGTACGGGTAGGGTATTTTCTTGCAGGAGAAGATGGAGTTGATGTTCATTGATGGGTCGGGTCTGCACATGGAAGGAATATGCTTGTTCTTGGAGGGTAAAGACTCCATCTTTTGTGGCACAAAGGCGGTTTTTTGGATCACGTCCGATAAGTCTCGGGTTCGGCATGAGCCGAATGAACCACGAAACATGCGAGAGATTCGGTTCTTGAATCGGTTTTGATGATCCATAGAGAAAGTCGATCGGTTTGTGGTTTTTGGTTTTGAAGTGGGGAGAGGAGGAGAAGAGTGTAAATGAAAGAATGGAAGTGTTGAGTTTAAATGATGAAGCCATTAATGAGGGGTTCTTATTTTCCTTTTTTTTTTTTAAATTTACTTTTTGTTTTGATGTTTTGTTCTGTCTTTACGTCTTTGTCTGGACTACGAAACTAATTGATTTGAGAAGGACGACCTGTGATCAATGATTAATTAATTATGACTTTTTCCCCCTTTTGCTATTATTAAACATCATTATGCTTTGCTTTATTTTTTCCCTTCACTAGTTGAATTAATATATAGTTTTTTGTTTATATTTGAGAAACTTCTCACTAGTTGAGTTATTTTTTTCCTTATAATTAATTTCAATACTCAGAAAAATAGAAGAAATATTTTTATACTAAGAATGAAATAAAATTTTAAAATTATTTGACTGTAATTGTTTTTTAGAACTATATATTTAATAGATATTAGCATCTAATAATTTCACCTTGTTATTATGTTATTATATTATAATTAGAAAAGTCTGCTTAAACTTATAATAGTAAGAGAAAAAAAGACCAAGTTGATAGTGAATGAGATTTCACAAGCCATTTTGGAAAACAAATATTTAAGAAAAATATGCCGATCAAAAATATTTAAGAATAACAAAAATGAATATTCTCAATTGAGAATGTTATCCATTGCATACAAGGTCAAGTTATTTCATAGAAGTGGGGCAACAAAGCTTGGAATCATATATACCTCGACTACTTATTAATTAGTTCTGTTCTTTTCTAGTGTTATACTCTTGGTGGCCATAAAAAATGGAATTAAATTTCAATTCTAGAACTAGAAAATGGTACAGAATGGTTAAGTCAATTTGTAGTATCCAGTTTGAGAAACTTTGCCTCATGCATGGATAGTTATATTCGAGTGACCAATGTAAGCAGTGTGTAGCCGTAGGGGACCATTATAGAATTTTAAGGTTTTGGTGGTATATTTGAAATTCAAATGCTAGTGGAGATTAGTCAGACTAGATAAATGTTGAATAAAGCTTGGTAGATAGACCATAAAGGTTTTTTCTTTTCCTAGAAAGAGGGATCATCGACCTTAAAAATGCGCCTTTGATATCTTGACAAGTAATTTTCATAGGATCATCATGTTAATCATTGAGCTAAATTGCATTTTTAATATATTGACATTTGCAAAATACGTTTCAATATTTCTATTTTTTTATACAATATGCAAATCTATAATCTACATCTATTATATACCAT
Source organism: Flueggea neowawraea (assembly GCA_948243855.1). Classification (NCBI taxonomy): domain Eukaryota; kingdom Viridiplantae; phylum Streptophyta; class Magnoliopsida; order Malpighiales; family Phyllanthaceae; genus Flueggea; species Flueggea neowawraea. The sequence continues at coordinate 21,249 of CAODLS012751889.1, forward strand.
TAAATTTATCAGAATCAAATACCTTCTCCATTTTTTTTTGAAAAAGAATTGGACTCTGCAAATTCAATAATACTATTGTGGATGTATATCATATATTTATAATCGTACTTGCAACTGCATGATAGGAAATTAACAGTGACAAATTGGTCTGTTAATAGCCTTGGCTTTGTTTGATCTCCGTGCAAGTTTAATAATTCATTGTTCAAAATTTATATAAGTGAAGGAGAAAAAAAAAAGAAACACTAGTGAAGGAAGGTGTCGCTTAATTCAATTAGTTTTAGGTTTTTTCTTTGATGTGAGAATTTTTGTTTAGTCTTTTGAAAAATTACTTTTTCGCTATGCAATATACAAATCTACAATCTACATTTATTATATACCACTAGATCTACTAGAACTAAATACCTATCTCATTTTTTGTTTTCTTTTTTTAAAATAGACTCTGCAGATTCAATAATACTATTTGTGCATGTATATCATATATTTTTAATCGTTCTTGCAACTTCAGGAATAGGAAATGAACGGTGACAAATTGGTCCATTAATAGTCATGGCTTAGTTTGATCTCCTGTATGTTGAATAGTTCATTGTTCAAAATTTATATACTGAAGGGGAAAAAAAAGAAATACTAGTGAAGGAAGGTGTCGCTTAATTCAATTAGTTTGAGGTCTTCTTTTATTTGACGTAAGAATTTTTGTATAGTCTTTTGAATTATGGGTATCAACCTCCTCTGATACAGTGACACGGCTAAGGAGCATGTAATACTCCTTCCGTTCTGATGAATTTCTCTGTAGCTTTCCATACGGTTTTGACAAGGTCTTCTGTTGGACCCCGTTTAATTTCGAGTGAATCTCGTTAATTTTCGATTCAATCTTTAAATGTTAAATCGATCTTTAGGTGTTTGGAAATGTTGATTTGGTGTTTGAGGATGTTAATTGAAGTAAATTTTGTAAGGTTAGGTGTTGTGGAGCCTTGAGAATGGTCCGAGACAAGTTCGGAAGCAAGAAAAGTCTCGTATGAGGGCTGACATGTTGGCAACGTATGTTGCACACAAGGGCAACACACGTTGTCTGGAAAACCAAGATTAACGCACGTTGTTGATGTGCATAACGTAAGTTGATCAAGCACAACGTACGTTGTGAGCTCAACAATTCGATCCGATGCCACAGGATGCTATATAACGTACGTTGATGGCTTGGGACGTAGATGAAGGCTATGTACAACGTACGTTGAGGTGAAAAATGACGTACGTTGCCTTTTTTTTGTTGAAATACGTTGGAATTCGCGGCTCAAATATGACATTCATATACATTCATGACAGTGCATATAACAAAAATTTAATGCCTTGAAATCCCCCAAGGACCCATACATATCAGCATATATAATTAAGGTTGGATGATTTACTTTTCACCAAGGCTTGATCGATCGATTGTGTGAAACGTTGATGTAGCTCAAAGCACCAAGAACCCAAATCACCTTGTGGAATCACGTTGCCTTTGCGGGAACGTGGGTAGATGTATTCACACAAACAAACTTAGCTTAGATTGATTGCAGTGTACTAGCAAATTTTAGAATCACTATTCTAAAAATCACAAAAATTATTTTCTCTCTTTGAATTGTGGCACACAAGTTCGGCAATGGAATGAATAAATGGCAAGGGGTGCAAGCCTATTTATAGGCACATGAGATGACCTAGATAGGCAGCACATTGGAACCAAAATTCCCCTTCTTCTTGCCCTACTAGGATTTAGTTTTCCCATTTGTGCAAGAAGTGAGCCGAATTCATTCCTAGTCACACTAGGTTTTGGCTTTCTCCTTTAGTATAAGAAGAGTGCCAAATTCATTCCTAGTCATATCAAGCTTCATCCTAATTAGGGTTTCCTTGTCATATAAGAATAGAAGTCCTAATTAGATGTGCATATGTGTGCCGAAATCTCTTCCTTGTCATACAAGGATTAATTTTCCTAAAAAATAGGAAGTGATAGCCGTATTTCCTCTCCTATTTTTAAAGCTTGTGCCAAAATTCCTCATGCCCTAATCTCATTGGGTTTGGCAGAATTTCATGATGGGTTTCTCAATGTTGTTGGGCTTTTAATTATATGATACATTACCATAGTATAAATCTCATACATGGGCCAAATTATGTCACACATAATTAAACAATTAAACTCATGATAATAGGTGATCATATTAAAAGCCCATCACATTAATGGACTATGTATTAAATCTTATTTAACACATAAAT
>CAODLS012752020.1:0-15719 GCA_948243855.1 Flueggea neowawraea
AAATATATATATATATATATATATATATATATATATATATATATATATATATATATAGATAGATGTGTGTGTGTGTGTGTGTTTGTTTAAATCTATATGTGAGGGACAGAGAGCTATTATCTTGTTTAGAGCCCCAAATAAGGTTGAGACGGCTCTAATACCAACATATCCAACAATTTTCACTGAGGTTGTTTTTTAATTTAAAAAATTATTCCCAATAAATATAAACGAGTTCAAGTAGAAAACAGAAAAGCTTTAAAATGAGTTAGCTTAGTCAGATATAGTACTCTTCATAATTTTCTTGAACATGATAAATTAGAAATGACTTACTTCCTATCAAGGTCTGTATGACGAGTTTGATAATTATTTAAATAACTTAAAAGAAACAGCTCTTAATTTTGAAGCAAAATTTGCATATGATTCCTGTCACAAGATTTTGTCTCGAATCTTTTTTCTATTTATCTACAACAACAAACAAACTAAATTGCATTTCGTCAAACACATATATAAGGTAGTTGGGAGAATTATTTTCCACTGCTCTTCGAATACCTTTTTTTTCTTAAATAAAAATTTAATATCCAGATATCTTTGATATGATTTGAGTAATTCAAATTTGAGCTAATCAGCTAGTTAAGAAAGTCAGAGTCTATATCACTCTATCACATAGTCTTAAGTAATTAATTAATTATTTCTTTTGAATATACGTGCATATTAAATTAATCAATATGAAATGCTGTTAGTAATTAACTAGATAATTGTCTTCACTAAAAAGAAAATAAAAATGCTCCCTTTCTTTCTTAATCACTTAAATTAGACCGTGGCATCTTAGTGCATGTCTATATATTATCCGAGGGTGAAATATTAAAATTAATTAATTAAAAAAATTCGAGGCACTGTTTGGTGTTGTGGTTTGAAAAAAGTGTTATAAGCAAATGATGTTGTACAAAAGTACTTTTTATAAATATGAAAATCTGTTTGGTTAAAATAAAGTGGATGTTTTAAAAGTTTGGTGTATAGTGTTGATTTTTTTTTGTGTTGAGAAAAAAATAATAAATCTAAGTCCATGTTTAATTGCAGGAAACATAATCTTTTTTTTTTTCTAAATGTTCTTATCATTTTCTTGATTTTCCATATCTTTATTGGGAAAAGTACAACAATATTCAATTTAAAAAAAGCAAAATACAAATATAAAACATACATATAAAAAGTTGCCAAAAATGGAAATATGAAGAAAAGATTGTAAAAAATATATCAGTTTAACCGTGTGTTGACCACGTTATTTGACCAGTGAAAATGAGTACAAAATATGTACAACAACAAAACGAGAACAAACTCCAACAAATGAGTACAAATCAAAACAAAAGTTAAAAAAATATTTTAATTTTTTCTTTATTATTCGATAAAATTATGAGTACAAATGAGAACAAATGAAAACAAAATGACAACAAAGCGAGTACAAAACTAGTACAAAATGAGTACAAGTAATTATTAAATAAAATTAAAAAAAAAAGACTATCCCCTACATGGCGAGGCAGCTAGGGTTCTAAAACCCTACCCATCGCCCCTGGCTATGTGCACTACAATGGAATCGATCACGCCCCTTCCTTTTGTTCACCCGTCACTGTAATACCCTGTCCCTTCCGGTGAATCTCTCTGTAGCCTTCTGTTCAATTCTGAAAAGGCCTTTGTCGAACTCCGTTCAATTTCAATTGAACTTTCTTCGATGTCAATTTGAATCTCAATGTTCAAGATGATGTTTTGATGTTTACGAACGTTTATCGATGATGTATGGCAAGTTTGGAGAGTTAGAATTGTTCTGGAACTGTTAGAGTTGTGTTTCTAAGTTAGAAACATGCTAGAAGTGAGAAATTTATCATGAAATGCGTCCAGGAGGTTGTCAACGCGCGTTGGAGTCAAGCAATGCATGTTACAACTTGAAACAGAATGGTTTGGAGGCCTGAAAGGTCGTCAACGTGCTTTGGAGAGCAGCTACACACGTTGATCATCTTCTGGGTTTGAACCAAGAGCTGGGGAGGTCATCAACGCACGTTGTGCACTCTGCAACGCCCGTTGAAGATGTGTAAACCGCGTTGATGCTTTGCAACGCACGTTAATGACCATTTTTCTGCTGAAATTTGGTAAAACGCTGCATTTTGATAATTGGGTTTATAAATACCCCTCCCCAACCTCTTTCGTTTGTCTCCTCCATTTTTCACTCTCTCTCTCTCAATCCATCTTCGGACGTCTCCCATTGTTCCTCATTCATTCCTAATCATCTCTGAAGTTAAGATCACACTTCTAATCTCTTCTTTTCATTCATTTCATGCATTAATCTCAAGCAAATCATTTTAGGACAAATTTCTAGGGTTTCAGATTTTTGATGATTCTGTTGAAATGGATGCTTAATCTTGTTAGATTATGATTGTTTGAGGTTAGATAAATATGATTCAAGCCTTGAATCACAAGATTTGGTGAGTTCTTCAATGAGCTAGGGTTAGATTCAGATTTTTGTTAAAAATCCAAGATTTTGAGTTGTTTTTGAGAAACCAATTATAGATTTGAGTTTCTGAGGTTGATTAGGACCAATTTAGGTAATTAGATTCAATTTCTATCGATTGAATCGGATTTAAGGACTATTTGTGTAATTTGCCATTTGATGACCAAATGTGATATTTGACATTTAGAGACTAGAATATAATTCTGCATATGTTTGAGGATTAATTTAGATATTTTGAGAGTCTTTGAGGATTGTTTAGTAATTTGGGAATATTTTGGGATTGGTTTATAATTTTTCAAAATTCTAAGGACCAATTCGTAATTTACCAAGTTTCGAAGACTAAATGGTAATTTTACGAGACGTTCGATTTTCAAGGTAGCAATGTTCGATCTTTGACCGAAATAGGTTTCTGAGGTTTTGTGTCTGCATCTGCATATCATACATTCAGTATTGACATAGTACCACAGTTTGACAATTGTCTTACATTAATTGTTCAGCTTCGTATACTGGTCAGCGAGGTTAGCCGGCCACCAGTAATACGTGATTGGACCATTCAGCTTGGATTTCCAGGTGAGTGAAATGACAACTTCAGACACATAGGTTGTGTCTTCTAAATTATATCGTTTTTGACGTATAAGAACCTTTGCATGTAATCTCGAATTAATAAAGGATTGGAATTCCTAAAATTTGGCTTACATGGAAAACCTCCTCTGGAATTTATTACGTTTTTGTAATAAATATTTGGTTTGGAAATTCTGACGGTTGTTGAAATAAATATTATATTTTAATATTTATTATGGGTTCGGTAATAAACTTTATGTTTTGAATTTTCAGATGTTCGTTATTTAGAAAACGTGTTGTCTGAATTTAAGGATGTTTTTTTCTGAAACGTGCATTCATTTTTGGGATTTAAAAGTATTTTGGAACAAATACTTTATTCAGTAATTGAAATATTTTGGCAAAAAAAATGTTTTGGTTGAACTTTTTATGTACTTGGTGAACAACATGCATGGTTGGCAAATTGCTTGTTTGGGTATTGTTTTTAAAATAAATATTGGCACATGTTTTCCGTAAGAATGTTTCGATATGGGGCACCTTTGTTACGGGGGTCAAACGCAACCTTTGGTATACCAATGCGAAGACTCAGCTACCAAGGTAGATGGTAGTACTCAGTTACCATGGTGGGTGGTGACCCGTGTGCAGCACAACACACGTGACTATTCTCTAGTGGCGGAGTCCACGTTTGAGATATTATAGTGACGGTGGTCCACATATGAGTTATTCATAGGTGAAGGTCCACATTTAACTCTTATCTATCAAATTCAGGTCCCATATCCAATTTTTCGATATTCGGTGTTATGTTTTTATTTAAACTATTATTATTACTTTCAGGCATGCATGGCAACTCTTGGCATTTGAAATTTTAATAAGCTAAAATGGTTTTTGATTTTTGTTACTAAAACTTTTGGTAAAGCTGGAGACGAGTTTTTTTTGAACTTTGTAGTTGAAACTTCTGGTTAACTAAATATTCTTTTTAGAGTTACTTTATGGTTAAAAGTATTAGTTTTCATAAAGGTTGAAAATATTTTTGGAAGATTTTAATTAGTTTCATTTAATTTATTCATTTTGCCGATTCGGCAACTGTTTGTTGTCTTCCCTGGGTACAAACAATTTCGAAATGAATTTCGAAACTATTATTATTTATTTAGCATGTATACTTATATACACTTATATATCTGCATGTGATATATTTTGAATGTTTTCAAAACAGCCTGGTGAAGCACGTATGAGGCGTTCTGGAGTGTCTTTTCCTCACTAGGGTTCTTACCCCTTTATTTTTTGTCTATTTCTCTTGTCCTTATTTTCAGGTGATTTTGATTGATTGTGGTCTTTCAGCATTCATATTCGGTGAGGCACTCTGAAGTTTCAGTCAGTGCCCTTTTGTTTGGGCTCAGTTATGTATTTTGTTAGCTGCTCTACAATGGTATTACTGTGAGATTATGTTATGTCAACTATTTGATATTTAAGTATGATTTATCATTCATCAATTTTTCATTATTATGAAAACTTATGTTTTAACAAATTTGGATATTTATTTATCAACCTTCGAAAATATGATTTGAAATAAATTACTTTTAGTTATGTTCTCCGATCCACAGACGGTTCGCCTCGTACATCAATCATGGTCCAATCTTGGGTCGTGACAGTCACGCTCTCTCTCTCTCTCTCCCCCAATTGTCACGCCTCTCTCTCCTCCTCCTCTTATCGATGTTCCGCCTATTCCTTTCCCCATCGCCAATCTCTGGTCGCACGAGCTCTCTCTCTCTCCTTGTCGCGAATCGATCTCCTTGATTTTTGAAGCATCATGTCGTGTCTTCCAGATCTGGCTTATCGATCTTCTCTCCGTCCCATGGTAGCGCCTTTCTCTCCCTTTCTCCAATAATTTTGTTTGGTTGTTAAAATTTTAAATTATGTGTATTTTACTAAATGTACACATATAGTAGTCAAACTCGGCTCTACTTCTAAGCAAATAAGGCAACTGCATATGGCCCTAAATTAAGGGCCCCCGCATTTTTAGTTACTAAGCATGTAGTTGATTTGGTTAAAAAAATAGACGTTATAAAACTTGGAACATGCCTTTAATTAAGCAAGAAATGCGTTGGAAATCTCACTTTTATGTAGGGGTGTCAATTCATGTTATCGTAACATAATCGTGTCATGTCATTTATATATCACAAATTATTATACAAGACATAAACATTAAAAAAATTGAATTCGTGTTAATCGTGTCGTGTTATCGTGACAGAAATTGACAGCCCTACTAGTTTTATGAGGCCCATACTTTATTTCACATATCCCAACCTATAATCATGTTCTTTGATAAGTGTATGTTTAGCATTGAGATTAAAATTTTGTTAAGATTTTAAAACTGTATTTTAGGGTCAATTTCAGTTTTTAAATTTTTGGTAATGATTTAAAAACAACGATGCACAATTGCAATAACCTCCTAAAAACTCTGTTTTAGATTAACTAAGACTTTTTGTTTTTTTTTTCTCACCACAAAAAATTAAAATTATCCACCATACAGTTTTTTAAAATTTTTAACCAAACGGTTTTTTAATTTATAAAAAAGCACTTTTATATAATACTATTTGTTAATCATCGTTTGCTAATAACACTTTTGTGAACAACAATACCAAAAGTAGCCTAAGTGTTTTCTTTTTGGAAGTTTTTTTAAAGACTAAAATAAAATTTCCCATATATAATATACCACCATATCAACTAAGAAATGATTCAGTAATTGTTCTCGAAATTCTCTTTAGGAAATCGAATGGTTGCAGATGAGAGATTCGATAGGTAGAAAATCGTATGGGGTTCGGTGTTGCCTAACGAATTAGGACTTTCAGACGTACTAATCGAGTGATCGTAACAAATAAAGAAACATGATAAAATAAAAGAGATGAATTAATAAATAAAATTGAGCTTAAGAGAGAACTCGTGAGATTATACTTGACTCAAAAGAACCTATTGAGGCCATGATCAATGCAAACAGGACGAATTCAAGTCTTGCACAAAGAAAACTATGCTACTGTGAAAATAAAAACTTGCAGAGTAAAAACAAAGACAATGATGGGTGTTGATGTGTATACTTTTTCCTGTAGTGATCCCCCTTTTATACTTGATTTTTCGCAGGCCAAATAGTCATGTTCTCTCCCCACGTCCTCCATTTCTGAGGAAGCCCACGTTTTTCTTCAACGTCGTGCCCCGAAGATCTCTCACACGTTCTTGCTTCGGACGTGTGCTCCTTAAATTACTCCACGTTTTCTAGTGTATTGTCGTGGGCGAATGCTCCTAACTCATCGGCTTCTTCCCGAGTCATTCCTTTCCGAGAAGACCCTTCCGAATGTCTAAAACCATTCTCGATTTGTTCTTCCCGATATTTGGAAATGTGATCTTCAAGTATTCACGTGTCATTTGTCTTTTCCTACGTCAGCTTTACTGACTTCTCTGACGTTTAGGAACGCCTCATTTGTTGTAATGATACCTTGTTTTTCGTAACGACAACCCAACCAACACTTGCCACATGATCTCATCATTATGTGCATTAAATGTGGGTAACAGATCCCCCCTGGGAAAGGACTCGTCGAGTGATGTGAAACGACGCGATTTGATGAGTTTTCGTCGGCGACGCTTCAGCAGTCATGATTATGGTTTTCCATTTCTTATAAATACCCAAGTCGCGGTCATTGACTGCACTTCAACCACTTTTGCAATCTTTCATTCTCCAAACCTCCATTCATAATCTCCAGTTTATTGTTCTTGATTTTACGTGTAACATGGGTTCAACATCTCTAACTTTTCCATTCACCGGACAATTTCTCAAACTGGTGAATTTGCTAGGCAATTGCCATGCCTTAGCGACTGAAGTTTTTATTTCTCCCTCTACTTTCACAACGGAGCTTCTCAACGTGGTTCCGGAGGATGAAAGTTCCTTTGTCCAACACGACGAAACTAAAGAGGGACCTTTCTACACTTTGGGTCCAATTGTCACCCTTGCTGTTGCCGACAAGCTCAACGCCATGGATACCCACTTTTCAAACACATCAAACAAAGGCATTCTCCTTAGTGGCAACATCGGGAGGATTTCTAATTTATTGTGTTGCCTCGAGAGGGCACCCGGGAACCCGACCAATCCCTACTCGAATTTCAAAAAGTGGGTGAACACTTATTTGGCCCCTATGGGGAATTCATGGGAGTTGATGGGCCTGAAGAAGTTAGTGAAGTTGTCCAGCCGATCTATGGACTTGAATTGGTCTTTCATCGTAGCACTTACTAGCTTCTAGAACCCTCGGTGAACCAATTCCAATTTTCGGAGGGCTACATGTCGATCATTATGTATGACATGTTGGCCATATCGGGAGCAAGTCCTGTCGGGTTATCACTTCCTCTAAGGGCTTCTGAACAACAAAATGTTACGATAAAGAGCTATTTATCGAGCAAAGAGCTTAAACTTCCGTCTTCTTAAGAAGCCTTGATCCCACCGACTATCTCAGCCGTAGCCGAAGGGGAAATTCCCTCAGGAAAAGCTCATTAGCTTCTATGTTTACTTGCTCTGCAAGTTTGTTTCTGCCACCAAGTCCAATAGACCCATCATGGGTATGTTGTTATGGGTTGTGCCCTTGCTGAATGGACGGAAGATGATGCGGTCGTCGACTTTGGGCCCATCATTCTTGCATGTGCGTACTTTGGGCTTTCGTCTGTTGTTCACGAAAACTCCACCGTGTCGAGCGTGCCATATTGGCTGGTGCAACTTTGGGGGGAGAATTACTTCCCAAATATTCATGTCATCATCAACGGGTAAAAAGAGCCGGACTCGACCGCCAAAATTTCTGTCAAATATTACATCACTTATCTTGCTAACAAATACAACGTTCGGCAGTGAGAGACGCTCATCGAATGGTGTCCCTTCAATTCTCTCGACACTGAAGGCCTCAATCCTTACTCGGTCTCGCTCTTCGCAAATCCAAGTGGGTCGAAAGACTTGCTTGTTTGGCACTTGATTTTGGCGTGTTGAGATCTCCCTTTATTGTCTAGTTCCTCTGCCACTTGCAACATTTCCTTTCATGCCCATGCTGAGCAGTACACGCCCAATCTTTGTGGTCGACAATTTGGGTTGGTCCAATCAGTAACTTATCCATTCACCTGGACCATTAATCAACCTTGGAAAAAGAGAGCAGGAAAAGCTCGGGGTGTTATCCTTACTCGGGAGAAAAACTGGAAGCATGCTATCAGAACATTTTTGTTTCCAGAAAGGATGACTCCTGGTGTGACCCGTGCCTTCCAAACGATGTGAGAGCCTTATTAGGAAAAATTTGTCACATTAGGTTTGTCTCGATTCAATGACGTTCTCAAGGATCGAGGGACATTCACATAGTTTGTGTTGAAATTTTCTGTGTTTTGAACTAATTGGGTCTTCTTATTTCAGCAAGGTTGGCTCTTCTGACAGAAGCTAGGGACGTGGCCTCTGAGCAAAAAAAGACGATCTGCTGAAAAGAAATCAGAACCAAGGGGGTCACTTCAATGTGAACGATCTCCTGATGAGGAGGCTCACGGGGCTCGTGAAGAGTCACCCCATCACAAGAGGCCTCGTCCAACTGTCACTCGCTCTCGAGAGCTGGAGACCGGAAAATCACGTGACGAAAGGTTGTTCCCCGGTCAACGATACTTCGGGTTGATCAAACCTCGGTAGCACAACCTTCACCAGCCCATCGACCGAACAAAAGGGGAAAAAACCAATGGTGGTCAAGCCTCATCTTCAGGATGATCCACAGCTATAAGAAACTGCAAGTATTCCCCGTTGTGTCCTAATCTGCAAGTTTCTTGATTTCTAACCTTGATGTTTTGGCAAATTGCCCACTCTAAGGTTGAGACGAGGCACCGAGCGGCCTCTCAAGGAGAAGCTGCCAGTTTGAACCTGGATGTTACTTCTTCAGAGTGGGACTTGGCTCAAGGTGCTTCTGTGCAGCCGGAAGTGCCGAGGCCGACCGTCACACTTGTCATTCCTCCCGAAGGTAGCAATATCTCTCTGAAAGACGTAGGCAAGAACCTTCCATTCAAGGCCACTGATCTTCCGCCCGAGGCTTCTAATGTTCCTCCAATTTCTCCTACGCCAAGTGTTGTCGAGGAACCTTCTACTATGGACCTCGCTCTGGTGCCCTATGTTGGTCTTCCGTGACCCTCTCAAGTTCTGAATCCTTCTCCATAAGTGATTCGAGTGGAGAGATGAGATTGACATGTACAACTTCAATGGTCTCGAATTCAGAAGTTGAGGGGCAATCACTCGAGCGTCCACGAGGAGTCGTTGAACAGGTCACCGAAAGGTAGTTGGTCGAAGAGCTACGGAAAGCACTATGGTCAGTCCCTACCGAAGAACATCTCGTGCCCCCTGATCACTAGTCCCTCCTAGTTTGTTGCAGCCTATTCTCTTTCTCTGGCTTCATACGTTGAAACATTGTTGGATGTTTCTTCGGACCTTGGCACCTTCTGTGACAATATTTTTTCAGAAGCTATTATCGGTCTTCTCGAACTCACCCTGTGCACTGTTAAACCGATTTGGATGAAATCATTACTCGCACTTTTGAGCAGATGCAGGAAGTAGGCTTTAAAAGTACCGGGGCTAAAAATAAAATATATCGTCAAGCTCATCCTCAGTTCTCCCGAGAACTTGAGCAGGTTGACCAGGAGCAAGCCTGGGCTCTAAAACCCGAATTGGAGTGTGCCACAGTCCAAAATCAACGACTATCAATTGAGCTTACTGAGGCCCGTACTTGCAAAGTCAAGCTTCTGAAAAAACTTGCAAAGGCACGAAAGAAGACCAAACGGCTGGAGGATAAAATTGCTAGAGCGACGAGTCAAACGAACTCTCTTAAGGAGGAGATCCAAGCTCGAGAGTCTAGAGCAGATAACACCGTGCAATGTTCCAAGACTAGGTTGCTGATGGAGGCTTCTTCATGACATCTTCTCTATCTGATACAGCGCATTCCTCCTGACGCATAACTTAGCCCTTTTTTTTATTGCTTATGTACCTTGGTTTTTGAACATGGAATGGAATATGCATAAGCAATTATTACTGTTATCATTTTTACAATCCTAAATGCTCATACATGGCCCACAACTCGGGAAACTTGCTTTTTAGAATTTCCAGATTCGTTTCCCATATCGACGACACATATCGTTTCAAATATTGCTCGTTGATACTGCGACGATGAGGAATCCCTTCCAAGGACTCTAATAAGTACGCATTCCCTGAATACATTTCTTTTATTAGGAAAGGACCTTCCCAATTTGGTGACCACTTCCGAAGCCATTGATCTTTCTTTCCTGGAGGAAGTACTACTTTCCACACGAGATCACTCTGTTCGAAATGACGCGTTTTGACCCTTTTATTGGATGCACGAGCCACTTTATGTTTCTGGACTTGGATACAATCCAATGCTTTGAGCCAGTTCCAGTCCAGTTGTTCGAGTTCGACCATCATGGTTGTGTGGTAGTCGACATGATTGAACTCATTTTTCCTTGCCATGCGTTGTGACTGTGCCACAATTTTGAAAGGTAGCACCGCTTCGTGTTCGTACGTCAATCGATAGAGGTTGGTTCCAGTTCTCGTCTTGAAACTTATTCAGTGAGCCCATAAAGTGCTTTGCAACAAATCATGCTATTCCCTTGGGTTCTTCAAAATCGTACGTTGGATGTTGTTCTTGATGATTTTGTTTGTTTATTCCGCATGTCCATTTTCCTGAGTGTAATATGGAGTGGAGTTTACGATCTCGAAACCATACTCGTTAGCGAACGACTGAACTTGGTCACCATTAAAGGCAATGGCTTGATCTACCGTAATGGACTGTGGTAATCCGAATCGATAAATGATATGTTCTTAGATGAATTGGATCACCTAGTCCTGTGTGATTCGTTTTAACAGGATGGCTTCTACCCACTTGGTGAAGTAATTTGTAGCTACCAACACATATGAGTGCCCTCGGGATGATTTGAGATGTATTTCCCCTATGGCATCCATTGCCCATCCTCTGAAAGGCCAAGGTTTAATAACCGAATGGAGTTCGGCTGCTGGTACACGAGGAATGCTTCCATGCTTTTGGCATGACGTGTAGCCTTTGGCCATCGTAATACAATCTTTTCGCACCGAAGGACAAAAGAACTCGTGACGCCTAATCAGAAAGGCCATCTTTTTACCAGCTTGGTGTAGACTACACAGTCTATGATGTGTCTCTGCCATAATTCGTAGAGCCTCATCAACGTTGACACATCTTAGCAACATCCCGTCATTTCCCTTTCGAAATAACTCTCATTCAATTAAGGTGTAATTCTGCATTAGTTGCCTCAAATGGGAATTTCGTCCGACGAGAGATGGATTCATTAGGGATGTTATCAGCTCCTCTTGCCAGTCGGTGGTTCGTTGCAAAATTGTGTTGCAAACTTCGACTATCTTAGTCTCGTCTGAAAGGACTTTGGACTCTATCATGAGGTTTCCTCCTAGACTTAGTTGCAACAGATGGCATCAAGATGCTAGCTGAGCTAACTCATTTTCCATCCAGTTTGATGATCGTAGAATGTATTGGAATTTATGGACATCGAAGAATGTCAATAACTCGTCGACTCGTTGGAGGCATCTCTCAAGGATTTTGTCGTTGCATTTAGCTTTCCTTGTTACTTAGTGAACCACTAGCTGTGAATCTCAGTAAATTTTCAAGTCACAAATATTTTGTTCTCGAGCGAGTTCGAGACCTAAAATTAAAGCTTCGTACTTGACTCGATCATGGGTGCACTTTTCAATTATTCGACATGATATTTGTGTTGGTGTCCCTCTTGGAGAAACCATGGCGATACCTATACCTTGGCCGTATTTTGTACTAGAACCATTGAAATACAACTTCCAAGGTACCAAACCGAAATAGGCTATTTCGATAGGAAGTTCTATCTTTTTGGGACTCGGGTGTTCTGCGAGAAAATTGGCTAATGTTTGTCCTTTTACCGATTTTTGTGAAACGTAAACGAGATCAAATTGCACCAAAGCCAGACTCCATTTACTAATTCGGCCTTTGAGCAATGGACTCGTTAATATGAATTTCAATATGTCGGACTACGCAATAACGAAAATAGTATATATAAGAAAATAATGCATTAATTTTATTGAAGCAAAGTACAGTGCCAAACATAATTTTCTACAAAAGGATAATTACATTTGGCATTGTTCAAACTTCTACTTAAATAGAAAACGACATTTTCTTGCCCTGTCTCGCTATCCTGCACTAGTAAGCATCCGAGTGATTCTGGACCCACAACGACGTACAACTTAAATGGCTTCCCCAGGATTGGTGCAGCCATAACCGGTGGTTTTGATAGGTATGCCTCAAGGCTTCAAAAGCCTCTTGATGACTCACATTCCACATGAATTCTTTGGTTCCCTTCAATCGAAGCAATGGGGAGACTACTCGCATTTTTCTTGCAACATTAGAGATGAAACGCCTTAAATAATTGATTTGCCCCAAAAAACTTTGCAACTCCCTCTTAGTTTGTGGAGGTTTGGCGGCCAATATTGCCTTTGCCTTATTTTTATCTACTTCAATTCCTCGGTTATGAACCAAGAAACCCAAGAAGTTTCCTTTCGAGACCCCAAAAGCACACTTAAGAGGATTTAACTTCAAACCATGGGATCACATTCATCGGAACACGCATTTTAAATCCTCTAAGTGTTTCTCGGGATCCAGCGACTTGACCACTATGTCGTCGATATACACCTTGACAACTCGCCCTATCAAATCATGAAAAATCGCATTCATTGCCCGTTGATACGTGGCTCCTGTGTTTTTTAGGCCAAAAGGCATGACACCCACTCATACATTTAGAGATCCAGGACATCGGAAGGTTGTTTTGTGGATGTCTTTCTTGGCCATGTAGATCTGATTATATCCCGAGTAACCATCCATGAAGGAGAATACCTAAAATCCAGCTGTGTTGTTGATAAGCATATCGACAACTGGCATTGGGTATTCATCTTTAGGGGTACTACGGTTGAGATCTCGAAAATCAATACAGACTCGAATCTTGCCATTTTTCTTTTTTACTGGCACAATATTTGAAATCCATTTGATGTACCTGGAAGTTCGAATGAATTTGGGCTTGAGAAGTTTGTGAATCTCTTACTGCACCAAAGCCATGATTTCACCAGTCATCCTTCGCAGCGCCTGCCGAATCGGTCTTGCTCCTTCTTTGATCCGGAAGCGATGTTCCACCAGCGTCCGATCAAGGCTTGGCATCTCGTGATACTCCCAAGCAAAGCAATCCTTGTATTCCCTGAGGAGTTTGATTAAATCACCTTTAAAGGTAGGGTCTAGAAGTCCATTTACCCAAGTGATTCGTGGTTCTTGTTCACTCCCGAGATTCACTTCCTCGAGGGGATCTCACACTTCTGGCTTAACGCTTTCAGCTTCCAAAGCCAAAGAAAAATCTTTCCATCCATCCTCTCGATACTATATTGGGGCTTCTTCGATGCAGCCCAACTCATAGACCTCACCGATGGTCGGTTCCTTTGTATGATGAGCCAATGCCTCGGTCGTGAGGACCAATAGCTACTGCACGGAATCTTGTATGACCTTCATGCCTTCCGAGTCCGTGTAGGACTCATTCATCGAAGACGAGCTTTGTGCTGGGCTTTTGCTGCCTTCACTCTGTAACCATCACTTAATGTACTAGGATGGTGCTCATCGATGTTACCTCATCGATACCATTGGCAGGAGAGTTGACAGACTCTTCTAAGGTGAAATCGTCTTCGATTATTACTACCTCTTTTCCTTTGTCCTCGAGCTCTTGGGGTGTTTGTGATAGAAAGATAGTCCCTCCGTGGCTAGCTGCTTTTCGGGAACCATCGACTAATGGCATTAAGCCAACTACCTGGCAGCTATGGTCTTGCCAGAATGGAATGAGCGCATCACCTAAAATTCCAACATCAATAATATAAGATTCAACATGTTTTGCGTCAAGGTCAACGTAAACAGTTTCAATTTTATCTCCATTCCAAAACATAATGCACTGATGCAATATCGAGGGCACACATATATTTCGATGTAACCAATCTCGACCGATCAAGGCATTAAAGGAAGGATGTATGTTAACAACATAGAAGGATGTCAATGACTCTTTCGATCCCACTTTAATGGGAGCAGCAAAGACTCCTTCGACTTGGGTCGTATTTCCAGTGAAACCCGTTACCTCGGTGTCAACAGGAATCAAGTCTCCGAAGTTTGTGTTCACCGTGGAAAGCATTTTGAGAGGTAACAAATTAACAGCTGCATCCCCATCGACCAAGATTTGGCCTATAAGGATTCCATTGATTATTGCCTTCCCATATAGGGGTTTGAGGCTGACCCCTTTAGATATGTCGGGTTTTTCATATCGAATATAGTTACCTGGTGCCTTGGTTGTAGCTCCCGACTCCTTCTAGACCACTACTACTTTGGCTGTCGGGGCCGTTGTGTCTTCTACATCCTCTGGTCGAGTTGTCGATTGCCCCGGCGAGGCCTTATATCATGCGGGGAATGTCAGCACCATATTGCAATCGACTATTTTGGGCCCCTCAAGAGGAGAGAAGTCATCAAGGATGACTTTAAAGTCTCTCTCTGAGAAATCAATCTCATAAACTGACTTCTGATGTGTTTGCCGACGACGAAAGGGCCATCCAAGCTTTCCTCCTTTGTCGGCTCTTCCCGCACTTGGTCCACTGGGACTTTCTCCGTCTTCTTTCGAAGCTTTGCCAAGCGTCGGTACCACCTTCTTCTCTGCGATTTTCTCAACTTAGTGGGACCGAGATGCTCATACTTTCTCTTCAGGAACCGTCGTGTTGGGGTCGCGACCTTCTTTCAAACTCTAGCCTCAGGGTTTCGAGGCTTCGAAAACCTCTGTGGCTTCAGCTCAGACACTTCGATGATAGGTAACTTTCCTTTTTGCACCTGTTCTTGCTCCCGCTTTCTTTTCTCGTCAAAGTGCGTTCGAGGAGCATCATACTGGGGAGCTCGTGAAGTGTTATGGGTAGTTCGAGGAGCGAAGTATCGTGTACCTTGAGTGTTGCCATACTGATTAGCTAAGAAGTGTTGGGTCCGCTCATACATATGCTCCTGGAGCTATCTAGACCGGTGCATATTCCACATCACCTGGTGGGTGACTATCAGCTCCTGCAATCTTTCAGCACACGGATGACAAAAGCCCATCCTTTCGGGTGATATGTCCCTTGACGCCTCATCTGTGCATGGATTGTGGCATCTTTCAGTTGGTAGACCGATCCTAGAATGCTTTCTGAGTTCCTCCTTTTGCCACAAATTGTAGCGCTCGTAGCTTGTCGAACCTTGGGTTAATGAGTTGTGGCGTGGCAATTTCGTAGCCGAGCTAAGCCCTCTGGGATATTCGAGGCTAAGGGCTACTTCCTCCTTGTTTGTTAGATCATACCAGCTATAATTCTGGTGTTTTTTTTAAGAAGTTTTTGAAATCAACACATTTTTCGGTGGTATGAAGGTCAGAAAGGTGCCATTTATAGACAACATCAAGTGAGGGATCTAAAAAATGTGGGAAGTTAAGCACGCCCATATCCACCAGCTGGTTGAACAATGCCACTACCATCCGAGTGGCCTTCATGACGCCAGAAGTTGCTTGC
>CAODLS012752279.1:0-15298 GCA_948243855.1 Flueggea neowawraea
TTTTTACCATTTTGTAGTCGTTTGTTGTTAACAAGTTTTAAATAACTTATATTCATTATGTGCGAATTTTTTGCGATGTACTCGTTTTGTACTCATCATTTTACCGAGTAATGAAGAAATAATTAAAATATTTTTTAAAAATTTGTTTGAACTGTACTCATTTTTATTAGTATTTTTTCTCAATCTGTTCTCATTTTGTGAATGAAACCAAATTAAATTGTTTCGATTCTAAATATTGATTAAGTTGGGGACAATATTTTTTCGGTTAGGATTTCTGTAGCTGCAGTTGCATGTTGAAGAAAGACCTGTTATGTTCTAAAAATTAATTAAATTTTATTTATTGTGCTCGATTTGTTCTCTTTTTGTACTCGAATAATAAAGCAAATATGAAACTTTCAATCTCTATTATTTTTTGGTTGTACTCATTTTTATTCCCTATTTGTGGTTTTTTGTTCTCATTTTGTAGTCATTTGTTATAAGCATTTGTTTGTAATCAACAAGTCTCAACTTGGGGTATACTAGTTTTGCACTCGCTTTGTTCTCGTTTTGTTCTCATTTATATTCGTGTTTAAAATTTTGTTTGACCCGTACTCATTTTTGTTGGTGTTTGCTTTCTATTTGTTCTCATTTTGTTATTCAACTAGTTTGTACTCGTGTTGTTCTCGGTTGTGTTATTTTCATTGGTCAATAGAGTGTGGTCAACGCGTTGTCAACTTTATGACGCTTGATCAACACGCTATCGAATTGTGGTATTTATGAATATTTTCTTTCATGTTGCTATTTTTGATATGTTGTGGCATTTGTGAAAGTTGTCTTGTTTTTTTGTTGTGTATTTATGCAGTTAACCCTTTTATTTGTTGTCATGAAAAGTTGAATTTGTGACCCTATAATAGTAGAAATGACTCCAATACCTCAAAAAATATGTTAATTTATCTTTTTTACTATCCAATTTATCAATTTTATTGATTTAAAATTTATATATGGTATCTACCTTTGGATCTTATAAAATCAAACGCATTTTTCATTTTATTATTGAACGATTTGTTTCTCGGACAAATATTTTAGTTGTTTGGTTATTTACCGACTAGAATATAATTCCTTATGAAATTTTATATATGCCTTATCAAAATTTTAGTACTTCATCTTCAAAAAAGTTTGTGATTTTAGTATAAACGTTTAAGAATTAATAAAAATAATTTAATTTTTTATTTCATTACTTTTTTTGACGTTGAATTTTGTAATGTCTCCCTGCTTGGTTTCAACCCATGTAGAGCCTCTGCATATGAGCGACGATCCTTGCTATGGAACATACGTGTTGCAGCTTTAGGAGGAGGGGCAGGAGAAGCTATGAGCTTGGCTGGTGCAGAACAAGTGGAGGAAGGGTATCTTGCTTGGAAAGCATGTAAATGATGACCCCTGATAACTATTGAGTTGATACATCTAATCGTCGTTGGCATTCCAAAAAAGCTGGTGTAAATCCACAAAGCCAAACCGATTCCTTGCAGTACATACCATCGTTGGAATGACGAAGCTGGTAAGGGTCCGTTGGAAATCCACATAGGTCCATTGAGGGGGAATGTTTTCAATGTAAAGAAGGATTGAAGGGTTGGAGGAAGTGGATGAGTGAGGAAGTGATCAGGAAGGTTGCGGATTGGGGTCAGGGCTTGGGGAGGGTGAGAGGACGATGAAGATGGCATGGTTAGGCTTACTCAAAATGACTTTTATTCCATTACTAATTAAAAAAAATTGATTTCATTTGTAAATTTATGTGATTTCATTTTGTAAATTTATGTCCTTTATTTTGCAACTAAAATTTTCTGTTAAAATGGATAACAAGATCGCAATGGTCCTAATAATATGAAAAAAAAAAAGAATATTTTCATAGCACGCTACATCATCAAATATTTCATATTTTTTGTAATTCTAGACCAATCTTTTCTGAGTGTACATTGTACATAGGTCTTCGATTTCGGATTCCAACGTTTGCCTCCTTCCAACAACGATTTTCCTTTCGCTCTCCCAGTGGAAATGCTTACTTTAAGTAACCAATTCACTCACTCTTTGTCATGATCCGAAATCAGACCATGACCCGAAATCAGACCATGATCGTCGTATGAGATAAACCGAACCATAAGCCTGGTCCATCCCGCTCAAGTATCGGAGAATAAAACTTTTACCCAATTTTATTACAAACAATTCTAAAATCATTTTAAAATTTAAAAAATAGGCAAAAATCCAAACTTCTTAAAACATAAACTTTCATACTAATAAAATTTCTAATAAGAAATCATACTAAAATGCCAAATACTTATATAGAATTATACACCCACAAGTATCCCGGTGTATAACATCTAATACAAAAGATGGACTAGGGCCCGAACAAAAGGGCATCTCTGCTGCTTTAGAATACCTCACTTAGTGTTGAATGCTGAAGGATCACTATCAACAAAATTACCTAAGGGTGAGTAAACTTAGTGAGGAAAAGAAACTTCAGAACGTCTCTAGGACTCACATAAACCTTTTTGAAAATGTTATTAGAAAATACCACATGCATGTATATAATCATATATTGGCATACACTCATTTACATACAGATAGTGGTTTAGAAATTCATTTCAAAATCGTTTCGCATAGATGGAAAACAACATACAGACAAGCCAAATTGTTAATATAACGGAGGATAGATAAAGCATGTCACATGCATACATATAGAAACATATGACACGGATTATACAAAATTCTATATATTTCTATCTTATGATCACATACTAGTATTATATTAGAACTTTGCTAACAAGATCATATCAGAATAAACTAGCAGTATCTCATCAACATAAGGGTCTCAAAGCTGAAATAGACAGAACTAATCAAAGAGAATATCTGTGAGCATTGCAATCCACAAGCTCTAGCCAAATATACCCCGCCAGACTTCAGAACAATATACCACGGGAAAATGAGCAACGAAACAAACTTAACAAATTTATTAAATCCAAACATAACAGAACATCCAAACAAGGTATCAGACTAATCTGATAGATCTCCTAACTAACTAACTGATTGACTGATGTGGACTCTTACCACCAAAAACAGAATAAAAAATGTAGATTACTGCCACCAGAAATATAGTAGGTCACATGTGTTTATGCTAGACACACGATTTACTATGTTACCCTAGTAACTAGGTCTTCCAAACAATGGTATATCAAAGACTACGTTTTACCCTGTAGCGTAGGTATCATGAATCAAAATAACTAATAACAAATATTTGCAAAATTCAGAAATGCAAAAATAGACAGGTAATAGTGAATGCACCACTGGCATAACATATAATACTCAAGGACAAGTTCTTATTATACTAATATTTAAAATAACCACATAAGTAACAAATAAACCAGCAGACAATAATACGAAACAAACAAACAATCATTGAATCTACCTTATCTTTTAAAATACAGATCTATAATATAAATAAATAAATGTGAAATAAAATAAATAAACATCTTTTTCAGAGATCGAATATACATAAGCAGACAAATATACGAGGTAGATAGCTATTTACTAATCATATGTTAACCTACCAAGTACAAATATATTCATATATATCACAGACAACATGCATATCAGAGGATTTATTATAGAAAATAATAATATATAATAATAATAATAATCTTCAGAAAATGAAAAAAATCTTATTCCGAAATTATCATATAAATCATATTATTAACTAGCCGAATAATTATTAGTCAGATTACAGACTATATCTAGATACATAAAAAAAGTATAAGTTACAGAAGATACGATCTATGTGTATAAAGCCGTCATCTCGCTCACTTGAATGTTCAAGCTGAAAATCCAGTCACGCACCACTAGCCAGCGATTGGTCGTGCTAGCATGAACGTGAAGCTGAAACAGATATGACCAAACAAATGTCAAAATGTGGTACTGGTATTGTGGCATTGCTGACAATGTATGATGATGCAAATGTAGACACAGACCGTCGATGTCGACAAAATTCCTATTTCGAATGAAGATTTATCAGTCTTGCCTCGAAAATTGGATTCTACGTAAAATTACATTTTGGCCCTTGAACTTTTGCAAAAGTACACTTTAGTAGCTAAGTCCTTGGAAAATTATAGATTAGTCCTCAAACTTTTAAAAAAGTACAAATTAGTCTTCCAAGTAGTCAGAATTTTTGAATAAGATCTCAAACTCTTGGAAATTAGAATTCTATACCTAAAATCTCAGAAATTACAGATCTGAACCTCATTTCCCAAAATTACAAATATGATCCAAGCTCTTGAATTTTCCAATTTAGACTCCACGAAAGAAAATCTATTCAAAATAATCAAAATCACGTTTTGATCAATACCCAACTTTTCAAGCCACCTAGAACAACTCAAATCAACCTCCTAAACGTGAATCTAGAATCAAATCCATCAAAAGAACTCAAAATCATCATCATTCTTTACAATCTCGGCCTAAACCCTAACCCAAACAAAACAACATCAAATCTCTATAACTCAAGCTTGATTCATGTATTTCTAACCCTTATCTATCATAATCTAACATCCATTAACACCCATTTTAACAGAAATTATCAAAATTCGAACCCTAGAAAAAATTCAGCCTAAATGCACAAATCCAAAAATCAACATAAAAATGAAGGAAAGAAGAGATTAAAGACAATATCTTACCTCAATAAGTGATGTAGGAGCAAGGAAAGGCAATGCGCAGGAAAAAGGGACGAATTTGTAGGTGTGAGAAGTGAAAATGAGGAGTGATAACTGAGGTCGGGTTTGGGGGTATATAATAATCCCCAGATCAAAACAGTGTGTTTTTGGTTTTTGCCTAGCTCACTTGAGTGACAACACCTCCTTACTCGACTAAATTTTTTTCCCAATTCTTTACTTGGAGGCTCGGCTCACTTGAGTAACAAAGGTGCTTACTCGAGTGACCAAGATCCCATTTCGGTTCACTCGAGTGAACCGTGGCCTTTACCATTTGAGTAACACAGTTTTGTAAATCAAGTAACCCATCACTTCAAGGGCTTAACAACACCAAAATTTACTAAAAATTTTAAATAAACTCCTTCAAACATCATATCATCATTCCAACACTCAAGATCAAATCAGAATTGAACAAAAGGCTACAGAAGATTGGGTCGGAATCAGACGATGTGTTACATATTCCATAAGAGATGAAGTATTTACTCTGATGCCATCTCTAAAAATTCTTTTGAAGATGAATTAAATTGTTATTCGTTCTTAAATATTTCTTTGCAATTTATGGATGATCTTAGAGAGGTTTTGAATGATAAGTGGGGAAAAGAGGCACGATGGAAGTAGCAAATTATATGATTTAGAGGGATAAAGCGAGAGCTAAACCTTTGGATCACTGAATTCATAGACCAAGTAAAGATCCCCCTTCCAAAGGAAGACATTGTTTTCTCACATCTGCTAAGAATGCCAAACGTCATCTTGGAAAACCAAACGTTAGCTTTGTGATGTTTCAAGTGTTTATGGAAATTTTGCCTTTACTTCTAATCTCTTGCCTATATCATGTGTGTGGCTTCCAAATCACTTTACCAAAATTCATATTCATGTTTTTGCCATTTATTATACGATCTTTCGAATGATTCCCATGTGTGAGTACACATAAGATTTTTTTACTTGCCGTAGCATTGAACTTTTCACTAGGGTTTCTTTCCTTGCATTCATGATAAGACCTCGTCTTATTTGTATGCAAGTTTATTAGATGTCTTGACAAGTTTTTTTTATGGATCTTCCCAACTACATTTATGGCAAAACTTCGTGAGAGAGTCTCACGTCTTACAACAAATATTCCTATTAGCGTTGATGATAAACCTCGTATTATTTTTATGCAATATAGTCACACGTCTTTTAGTAGTTATTCATGCGAGCGTTCATGACAAACCTCGTCTTATTGGTGTGCAAGGTTTCCATACGCCTTAACATGTCTTGTTTTCAGTAAACATGCCTGAGTTCATGACAAACCTAGTCTTATTTGAGTGCAAAGTCATCATAGATGTTAACCGGTCTTTGTTTAACAAATATGTCTACGTGCGTTCATAACAAATCTCATCTTGTTTGCTTGCAAGTTTGTCACATGTCTTAACAGGTCTTCTTTTAGCAAAGATAGTTGTGTGCGTTCATGACAAACCTTGTCTTATTTGTGTCCAAGGTCGTCACACGTCTTAACATGTCTTCTTTCAACAAATATACATGCGTGCATTTATGATAAACCTCTTCTTATTTATGTGCAAGGTTGTCACATGTCTTAATAGGTCTTAATAGCTTTTCTTGCTCGTGTTCATGATGAAACCTTGTCTTATTTACATGCAACGTGGTCATTTCTCGCAAGTCTTTCTTCACTTTTCGATCTATTTCTTATTGTATCAAAGCCAGTGTTGAGTTCAGTTTTGATGATGATGTGCACAAAACATCTATGAAAGAGATGCAAATGTGTAGGTTCTTTGATGTGTAGCAACAATGCACGTTAAACCTTGCGTAAACACATAATTATCATAAAATTGGCATCAATGCACACAAAACTAGACATAATGCACATAGAATGAATGAAATATTTTCTGGTCTGGAAGTTCAAACACACTACATATGTAATATCTCGTTCTTTTCGATAGAGCTTTGACGAATCTACGATTTGATCTCGAGCTTTAAGGTGTTAAAGTTGTAGTTTTTGGTGTTTTAAAGGGAATTACGCGAGTAAACTCTAGTGAGAAAAGAGGTACTCGAATAACTGGAAGGCCAAGTACTTGAATAACAAAGTGCGTTACTCAAGTGAGATTTCATGGACTTACTTAAGTGAACATATGAGTTACTCGAGTGAGCAAAGAACCCATAATGATTCTGGGGAAAGACTTACTTGAGTGAACATCTTGTGTTACTCGAGTAAGTGCTTGTTCGGGCCTAAAGTCTATAAATACCCATTTACCCAACTCTTTCAACCTTCAATATACTCTCTCAACTTTCAAACACTTTAAATTTGTCCAGATTGCATTGACAGTGCCTCTTCGTGAATCTACTTAATTTTTGAGGTAAGATTAAGCTTTTACACCCTTGCATTCCTTCAATTGTGCAAGATTTCTACATTTGTGCAATATTTGACATTTTAGGGTTTTGAATGAATGCACATAGGGTTAGATACATGTTGTTTCTATTGGAATGAATGTTTGGGGTTGCTAGATCATGTCATTAGGAGTGTAAAAACACCGATAGATGGCTTGAAATCATAAGAATTAAGAATGGACATAAATGGGTTTAGGTCAATTTGGGTTGGGTTGATCTTGGGTGATTTCGAGTTGTTTTGGTGAAACAGGCCTTAGATCTATGTTCAAGAAGTTGATTAGAGCCAAAGTGGGGGATTGATTACAATTTTTATCGATGAAATCAAGATTTGATCGAGTTTTGGGAATTCTGGATAATGGATCACTCGAGTGAGAAATTCGGTTACTCGAGTAAGTCAATGCCCGATTACTCGAGTAAGCCATGTTGTTACTCGAGTGATCTAGGCATAAATCACTCTAATGGGACTTATTTTCACTCGAGTGAGATGCACTTCTTAGGGCTCAAAGATGTAATTTTTGTATCTTACAAGTTTGAAGAGTTTAGGGTCTCATTTGAGGATTTTGACTCATTGGAGGACCTATTAGTTATTTTTGAGAACTTTGAGGATTCATTGGTAATTTTATGAGGTCTCGGGGACTAGAATATAATTTTTTAAAAGTTCAGGGACCAAATCATAATTTTACATGGATTTCAATATTTGGGTTATTACCGATTTATCATCGACCGAAATGGGATTTCAAGCGTTAAGTCTGCATTTGCATGTGTACGCATTTCGGTATAGCCATTGTACCAATGTCATTCATTGTTTGTTTCTGATATATCTAGTTTATGATATCTCTGTTCAACTTCGTGTTCGTGCCAGCGAGATCAGCCGCCCACTAGTGGTGCCTGACTGCTATAGCTTTGACTTTTAGGTGAGTGAATAGCAGCTTCAGACACATAAGCTGTGTCTTAAAATTGTATCTGTTTTTGTTGTACTTGGCTTATAATTTGTAATTGGACTAATCTGAGGATTTGCCTAAATAATAAACTAGTTATGCGAATTAATAATCAATCTTTGTTTTTTAAAATCGATATATAGTGTATATATATATATCTTTTTTTTTGCTTTTTACTGTGGCTTGCAAGCATTGATTTTGTATATATTATTATTATGATTTGCTTTGATATAAGGACGCCTATGCTAAGGGGTATGTAGCCTTTAGTATACCAATGCTTTGATGAAGCCCCAGCTATCAGGGAGTGTTGATAGCCATGATGTCCTAGCCACGCATGATTTGATTGTGGCGTAGTCCACATATACTTTGCATTTGGGTAGTGGCAGAGCTGACGCTTGTTATATCTTTGTTTTTGGTCTCGTATTGCCAGTATACTTTGACCATGTTTTTGATATTATACCTAGTAATACAAATGTTTTTGTGCATGTTGTTTGCTTTGTTTGTGAATGTTTTCAAAATATTTTTGAAAACTTTACTACCTATGTAGCGTGTATATATGTACTTTTTGTTATACCTGCGTGTTGTATTTTAAACTGTTTTCAGGCCAATTTTTATAAGGCACGTATAAGGCATTCTTGAGTGTCATTCCCCATTAGGTTCTGACCTCTATTTCTTTTTTGTTTGTCTATATCTACCTTTATATGCATGTTGACTTTTGACTAGGCAACCGTTTGGCATCTTACTCAGTAAGGCGTTATATATTGGTCAGTGACACCCTTTTGATCGAGCTTCTTCTTTATTTTAGAGCTTCACATCGAGAAGTTGTTGGGTTTTTGGGTTTTTCCTATTTTCACTTTTGATTTCCCTGATATATTTTATATTCTTGGTATCTGATTTCAATGATATTTGATTTTGTTACTATTATATATTTACATATATACATGTGTTTTACCATCAAACATTTTTTATAAATGTTTTGATAATTAAATGGTTAGCGTTTTTTATTCTCTGATGCTTGTGTAAGATGGGTCGGACTTTCATAGATTGAGATGTTTGAGTGCATTATCCGAGTTCTCGAGCTTATGGAGAGGGCTCATCCAGGTCAGGCAGTTTGAAATTAGCCAGCGTCGCCAGTTGCAGCAGCACCAGACCAGCCAGCTACGACACCGTTAGTTCCTCTACCCCAGCCTGAGGTGGGAACACTAGCACCAGTACCAAGACTGTAGTGCAGCCGGTGGATCCTGATGCTCGTTTGGCTAGATTCATGAATCTCACTCCTCCCTGATTTAAGGGAAAGATGGGAGAGGACCTTGAAACTTTCACTTTCATGGTCGAGTGATGTTTTAAGGCTATGGAACTCACTGATGAGGCAGCGAGGGTTAGACTTGCATCATTCCTCTTGGTCGACCGAGCTACTCGGTGGTGGCAGGACCAATGAGCTCTTCGGATTGTTACATGGGATGAGTTCAAGAGCAAGCTCATGCTATCTGTTCTTTCCCAGAATGAGAAGGATAGGAAGACAGATCAATTCAATGAGTTTTGCCAGGAACTGGGTATGTCTGTGATCGAGTATAAGGATCAGTTTAGAGAGTTGAGCAGGTACGCACCTACTGAGGCCCGTGGTAAGGATGCATAGGAAAGGAAGTTCTTAAATGGGTTGTTGCCCAAGATTAGCAGAGTGGTGGTGACTCTGGGTATGACTACAGTATCACAGATTTCTGAGGCTGCGAGAGGCATGGAGTATCAGGATGCGAGTTTTAGTTTTGGTGCTCTAATCCAATCATATATGTACATTGTCATTTGATTTACCATTTAAAAAAGAGGCATTTTATTTCATATCTTTGAAATATTATAATATGTTTTATGTTGATAAAATATCGATGAATAGTTTATTATTCCTTATGTCATCAAGTCCTTATGTCATCAAGTACGTGACTTGATAGTAAAACCTTAAGTTCATTGATTGTAAATGGATTTACAAGATAAAAGTTGATGAGATATTCAAAGCAAGACAAAAATTTGATGGGATGTTCAAAGCAATACTTGTTGCAAAAGGTTTTAAACAAACATATGGTATTGACTATGATGAAACTTTTTTACCAATTGATATGCTTAAATATATTAGAATTATTCTTGCCATTGCAGTGTATTATGACTGTGAGATATGACAAATGGATGTCAAAACTGCTTTCTTAAATGGAAACCTCCTTAAGGATGTGTACATGACACAACCTAAAGGTTTTATTAATCCTAAGAATCCTGGTAAGGTATGCAAGCTTTAAAGATCCATTTATGGATTGAAGTAAGCATGCCGAAGTTGGAATCTTCATTTGAAGAGGTTGTCAAAGAGTTTAGATTCATAAAAAATGAAGATGAGCCTTGTGTATACAAGAAGGTTAGTAGGAGTGCAATAGTATTCTTAGTGTTGTATGTTGACGACATCTTAATAATTGGAAATGACATTCCAACCTTACAGAGTATCAAGACTTGGTTAGGAAAGTGTTTCACAATGAAAGACTTAGGTAAAGCCTTACGTATCCTTGGGATACAAATCTATAGAGATAGATCTAATATGCTAATTGGACTAAGTCAAGGTGAATACATTGAAAAAGTGCTTAAAAGGTTTAGCATGATGAATTCCAAGAAAGGTATGATTCCCATGGTTCTTGAAAAACCATTGACCAAATCAGGCTGTTCTACAACAAGACAAGCCAGAGATTAGATGAGTAGGATTTCATATGTTTCTGCTATTGGATCCATCATGTATGCCATGCTTTGTACACACCCTGATATCGCTTATGGTTTAAGCATGACTAGTAGATTCCAGTCCAGGTGAAAGTCACTGGATTGCGGTCAAGAATATCCTCAAGTACTTGAGAAGAACTAAGGATGTTTTCTTGATATATGGAGGATAAGAAGGTGAACTAGTCCTGAATGGTTACACTGATGTTGGATTTCAGTCTGACCATGATGATTTCAGATCGCAATATAGTTATGTTTTTTTTCTGAATGAAGGTGGAGTTAGTTGGGGGAGCTCCAAGCAATACACCGTGGTCTATTCTTCTACAGAGTCTAAGTACATAGCCGCTTCAGATGCTGTAAAGGAAGTTGTTTGGCTCAAGAAGTTCATTATTGGTTTGGATGTCGTTACAAGCATTGTAAACCCAGTAGACTTATATTGATGGAATGTATGCATACTCAAATGAATTGAAAAAAGGGTTTATCAATGTCATTTGTTATATCAATCTACTTGGGATCAAGAAACACATTAAGCAAAATAAGGTTGGCATTTATCCATGTCTTATGCTTAATCTAGATATTGTAAGACAAAAAGACGAAATATCAAATTGCGAAAGGTAAAATCGGATCTCTGACATCCACTCGATTTTGGTTGCCATAATGTATTACTAGATACCACTTATAGACTTTGAGCCTGGGTTTTGGGATAAAAGTTCATTTCCATTTTCGAGTGGGCCTATTGGGTGACACACTAAAGCGAGTTGGATTGGATCACAAATATTCTCTCTTTTGGCAATTGAATTATAATGATTAATTTGATTAATCATTAATGATTCGGGTTTAATGATTTAATTCTTAAATATGATATAAGACATAATTCATTAATGTAATGTACTTTTAATATAAATCACTAATTAAGATTAAACATGTTTTGGGTTTATTATTATGTGTGACATAAATTTGGCCCATTTATTTTAATCAAATAGTCATTTATTTGATGATAATGTATCATATAATTAAAGGCCCAAAAACATTGAAAAACCCATGTAAAATTCTGCAAGCCTCCTATTTTGTAGGAGAAAATTCAGCCACACACTCCTATTTTTTAGAAAAAGTTTGCACATTCTTATTTTTTAGGAACCCTAATTCTTATGTGATATTGAGTTTTTATAATTGTAGGACAAATAAGAAGAAACCTAGCAAATTTATACTACGGTTTCACACAACTCTATATATGTGTACATACACAAGGCCGAATTTCTAAATGGTTTTGAGGGCTTGGTCGAATTTCCACATTAAAAGAGAGAAGAAAATTTGTGAGCTTAGAATAGAGATTCACGTGCTAGTACACAAAACCGATCCAAGTAAGCTTGTTCATGTGGATACCTTTAGACACATTTGCGCAAAGGCAACATGAGAGAAAGGGGATTTGGTTTTCAATACTAAAAGCTACACCAACACTCCATTCAGTCGAGCATTTAAGCATTGATTTTAAGGTAAAAAAACCCTAACCCTAATCATGTATGTTGATGTATATGGATCCTTGGTGGAATTCTAGGTTAAAATTTTGTTATTTTTGCTGCCATTTATGCTTATGAATATCATAAAATTAGTCACAAATTCCAAGAACGAGGAATCCGAGAGAGCCCAATACGGCAAAGACGGAGGGTACATTTGGAGGCCAATAGGGCAGTGGAAAAAGTGGCCAATCTAAGCAGAGACGCAGGCATTCCTCTGAAGGCCAGAAACAGAGACAGGGTTCCTAGGGTGTTAATGTGGCACAACCAGTTGGACATGCTAGAGTACAGAGCTCAGAAGGCTCGTATTCGCCTTGCGATACCTGTAGGAGGATACACCCAATGACTTGCAATAGGGCAGCAGGACTCTGTTTCCATTGTAGATAGCTGGAACATAAGTTGGCTGAGAGTCTTGTCAAGTATGATTTAGGATGATAGACAGTGCAGTCAGTGGTTGGACGTACAGACACCATTAGCACTCGAGCATGCAAAGGTACAGGCCGAGGTACGGTTGGATCTGGGAGCCACAGCAAGGGCAGTCAAGGTGGTGACCTTGGTTAGGCCAGTTAGAGTAGTTCTGCTATAGGAGTGCAAGCCCAAGTGTATCATCTGACTCGACAGGAGGTGCAGACCTCCAATGCAGCAATGACTGATATGTTATCCATCTCTGGTACTTCTGTTTATGTTTTATTTAATTCTGGTGCATTGCATTCTTTTATCACGCCATATTTTGTTGAGCATAATGGGTTAGTAGTGCATCCGCTAGATAGATTATTGGAGATTTCATCACCCTTGGGCAATAAGATCGTAGTTGATTCTGAGATCCGGGGTTGTGTGGTTACCTTTGATGGGCATGAGTTGACTGTCGATTTGATAGTATTGGATATGGGGGAGCTTGATGTGATATTTGGTATCGATTGGCTTTCGGCTTGGTATGCTACTTTAGATTGCTTTACGAAGAGGGTATGCTTTCGACCCTCCAGGTCAGAGCGAGTTTTGTCATCAGGGCGAGCGTGATAGTGTCCTACAGGGTTATGTGTCAGCTGTAAGAGCAGAAAGGATGATCCGTCATTGTTGTGAGGCATATTTGGCCTTTGTGTTCAGCGAGCCACAGAGTTCAAAATTGAGGCCGAATGACATGCCAATAGTGCTAGACTTCTCTGATGTATTTCCTGAGGAGTTACCAGGACTTTCTTTGGATTGCGAGATTAAGCTTTCCATATAGGCGCAGTCGGGTACCGATCTGATATCGATTCCACCGTATCGGATGTCACCAGCGGAGTTGAAGGAGTTAAAGACTCAGTTGCGAGAGTTATTAGATAAGGGTTTTATCCAACTGAGCGTTTCACCTTGGGGTGCACCGTTATTATTTGTAAAGAAGAAAGATGGTAGTCTAAGAATGTGTATAGATTACCAGCCACTTAACAAAGTGACAGTAAAGAACCGATATCCACTTCCGAGGATAGATGATCTGTTTGATCAGTTGCAGGGTGCTCAGTGGTTCTCTAAGATCGAGTTGAGGTCGGGATATCATCAATTGAGGATCAAAGGTAAAGACATTTCGAAGACAACTTTTTGGACTAGGTATGGTCATTACAAATTCCTAATGATGTCGTTTGGTTTGACTAATGCACCAGCAACATTCATGGACTTGATGAACAGAGTGTTCAGACCGTACTTAGATCGATTTGTTATTGTCTTTATAGATGACATCTGATATACTCGAGGAGTAGGGAAGACCATGAGGAACATATGTTGTTAGTTCTGCAGACTTTGAGAGAAGATGAGCTTTATGCTGAGTTCTCAAAGTATGAGTTTTGGCTCGAGAAAGTGGCATTTTTGGGACATGTAGTGTCCAAAGAAGGGATTATGGTAGACCCAAGAAGGTAGATGCAGTACTATATTGGAAGAGGCCTAAAATAGTTATCGAGATTCAGAGTTTTCTTAAAATGGTTGGTTATTATAGGAGGCTCATCCAGGATTTCTCCAGTATTGCAGCTCCTAGGACTCGATTGACCCAAAAAGGAGTTAAATTTGTATGGTCTGACTCATGTGAGCAGAGTTTTCAAAAGTTGAAGAAGTGTTTGACCAGTACACCTGTGTTGGCTTTGCCATCAGGCTCATGAGGATTTGTAGTGTACTGTGATGTCCCAAAAATTGGGTTAGGTTGTGTGTTGATACAACATGGTAAGGTAATTGCTTACGCATCGAGACAGCTCAAGAGATATGAGCAAATTTATCCGACATATTACTTAGAGTTAGTGGCAGTTGTGTTTGCACTTAAGATTTGGAGGCATTACCTGTACGGAGAGACTTTTGAGATCTTCACAGATCATAAGAGTTTGAAGTATATTTTCGGTCAGCGAGACCTAAATTTGAGGCATAGACCAATGGTACCAGATATCCAAAGAGCAATTTCTTCTTATACCCCAGGCTATCTTAGTCTGTAACATCTGAATCTACTGCATTCCTTTGCACTCTGTGGTTGCAAAAAGGTTGAATTGCAATTGCATATTTTAACCTGGGTGACTTTGTTAGGAGTCGTCTGACTCTCTTTGTTTTGCTATGTGTGTTTGTATATCTGTTGGAACTTCTAGAGCCTTATCTTTGATCAGTTTCCACGTTTGTGCTCTTGGACATATAATTTTGACTCTAGGAATATGAACCTTTGACTCTTTGTACCTTTGTATCATCTGAGCATCAGTGGAAGTTCTTAAGGGACTTCGCTTTGTTGAGATGCACGTGAGGATTGCTTTTCATATTCTGTTAGGATATAAGTCTGCATCATTGGTCTCAGTCTCTGCATGTTTTTGGATCATTTGTCTTTGAGACTGCATGGTTTGCACTCTCTGTCTGTCTGCATATTCTGTATGAATAGTATGGGATGTTAGTAGTGATAGCTGATTTATCGATGGATGATCTCTTAGAGTCATGGATTTTGACTTGATTATTTGGTGATTGATATTAGAATTTGACTAGACCCCAATCTAGAGTGGTG
>CAODLS012752347.1:0-12452 GCA_948243855.1 Flueggea neowawraea
TTCAATTTTTATTTTAATTAGGGTTAAGCTTGTTGATTAATGGATTGATGAATTTGTGACTTAAATTAGTTAGATGTTTTTAATTGTTAGGTTAATTGATTTGGGTGTCTAATAATTTTGTTATTATTTTGTAATTGTTAGATCATTTTGTTAGAATAAATTGGCTTAAATTCAATGCAATATTTGAATTAGTTAGATGTTTTTAATTGTTAGGTGAATGTTAGGTGATTTGATTTGGATTGACTTAAAATTGTTATTTTTGTTTTTTTGATTAGTCTATGGATAGATTTGTAACTAAGACCAAGAGATCAATGAGTAGTGTCGAATCTTCAAGAACTCTCAGTGTTACACTAATTTCGGATGCAAATGAAAAAGAGAAAAATAGCGAGTTGAATTTTAATGGATGACATAGTTAGCGACCCGACACTCCGAAAACCAATTGAAGACTTTGATCCTAACATTGGGGATCGAATTCGAAAAGAATACATTTCTAAAGGCCCTTGTCAACGAAAGAGTCATAATTTTCCTAAAAGAAAATATGGGCAAAATAATAGAAGTTTTCAATCGAGATGATTCGATAAACATCTATTATTGGAGTATAGTGTGTCCAAAGATACCACATTTTGTTTATGGTGCTACCTTTTCAAGCCAATCAATGCAAAACATTTTGGGGATGAAGTGTTTCTAAAAGTGGGTTTCAATAATTGGAAGAAGGCACTTGAAAAATTCAATGCGGATATGGGAGAAGTGAATAATAGACACAACCTATCAAGAATTTTATTTGACAATTTTAAAAACCAAAGGCAAAGGATCTCTTATAATTACTCAAGATACGAGCGTGCCAAAGAAGTTGCTTATTGCACTCACTTAACATCATCTTTGGATTTGATTCGTTGGTTTTTGCAGCAAGGATTGTCTTTTTGTGAACATGATGAATCGTCAAGTTCATTAAATAGAGGAAATTTTCTAGAGTTATTAGTATGGTATAGTGAACGAAGTGCAGAGGTTGATGAGATTATTGGAAAAAATGATCATGCCAACAATCAAATGACCTCCCCCTAAATTCAAAAGGATTTAACAAATTGTTGTGCTATCGAAACTACATGTGCGATACTGAATGACATTGGATATCACAAATTTTCTCTTTTGGTTGTTGAGTCGCGTGATATTTTAGTCAATGAAAAAATGACAGTCGTTCTTAGATATGTTAATAATAATAGAGAGATATAAAAAGGTTTTTAGGCATGATTCATGTCACTGATACTTGTGCAAAAACCTTGAAAGAAGGAATTGACTCTCTATTTGCCAAATATAATTTATCTTAATCAAGAATGATGGGTCAAAGATATGATGGTGCATCAAATATGCGGGGTGAGTTCAATGATTTATGTAATACCCCGCCCGTTTCGATTGGGATTCTGATAGTTTTCTGATTTGGTTTTGATTTGATCTTTGGATAACCAGAGTATTGATTGAGGAACTTTGGGTTTTGATGATGGTAATCATGTTATATTTGATGTTGTTAAGTTTTGGGAATATTTCGGGACGAGTTCGGAAGCGAGAGGTGTCGTGAGGGTAAAATGCAAGACACCTTTCGTACGTGAGATGGTGAAGACTCACGTACGTGAGAAATAATGTCACGTATGTGAGCTGGGAAATGTTGGGATGGTCAACGTACGTGAGTTTCTTAGTGACGTATGTGAGGTCAGATCTGATGCTTCCATAAGTGATTTTTGACCTCGATAACATACGTGAGACCCTTGGTAATGTACGTGAGGGTTACCTAACGTATGTGAGATTTAAAGTGGCATACGTAAGGTCGGGTTCAGACGTCCTTAAAGTGTTCAACAACCCTGAACTCCTCATTTATTTCACTCCTCTCTCATTTAAATCTTCTCTCAACTGTCTGAAACTCTTCCACATTGTTCGTCCATCATTCCTAACCGATTTCTAAGGTAAGATCACATCTCTTTCTTGGTTTAAACATCATTTTCATTCCTTGATTCATGGAATCTATTTTGGGCCAGAATCATCTAGGGTTCGGATTTTCTCATGATTCTGAGTTAATGGATACTTATGGTTGTTAGATTAAGCTTCATTGATGTTAAAGGAACTTAGTTTGAGCCTTGAATCAAAGAATTTGATGTTGTTTTCAGCGGGTTAAGGTTAGTTCAGTTTTGATTGATTTTGGACGAATTTGGAGTTGTTTTGTTGTATTTGTTGATTGATTAATGTTCCTAAGGTTTCTAGTGAGCAATGTAGATGGATTGGAACGTTGGGTATCGATTGAATCGAGATTGCATTAATTTTGTAAATTTTAAAAAGTTTTCTCTAGTTTTGTAATTTTAGAAAAGTTGAATCCAAATATGCAACTTTAAGGAATTTTTCACAGATTTGTAATTTTGAAAAAGTTGGAGTTTAGATTTGTAAATCTTAGAAAAGCTGAGGACCAACTTGTAATTTTACTAGTTAAGGATTAATTCGCGATTTCTGAGAGTTCGAGAACTCTTTTGAGAATTCCGACTATTTAAAAAAGCTAATTAGCTATCCTAGGATAGTTTGAGGACTATTTTGGAATTTGCCAAGTCTCGGGGACTAGAACATAATTTTACACTGATCGGGAACCAAATTATAATTTTATGTAAATTTTGGATCCAGAGTAATAGATTATCATCCGCATATGGATTTTTTTCGACCTGAGAGTCTGCATTTGCATATCATGCATTTGGTATTGCCACAGCACCGCATTTTGATATATGTTTGTCGTACATGTTCAGCTTCTTGTTCCTGCCAGCGAGACTAGCCATCGTCAAGTGGGGCTTGACTGGTGATTGCGCTTGAATTTCTAGGTAAGTGAATAGCAGTTTCAGACATATTGACTGTGTCTCGAAACTATATATGTTTTTGTTATATACAACACATATTTGAAATTGGACTAATATGAGGATTGACTAATAATAAACTGATTATATGTTTAATTAGGATTATGTTTTGAACTGATATATATATGTATTATATATATCTCCTTTGATTTTGATGTTGTTATGCATGCCTTTGATTTCATACTATGTATAAGCATCCTTTGATTTTGATATGGGACTCCTCTGTTATGGGAGTAAAACGTGACATTTGGTATATCAAAGCTTTGGGAAAGCCTAACTACCAGGATTGTCGGTAGCCATATGTTCTGATCCAACACGTGATTTGTTATGGATTGTGACGGAGTCCACATCACCTTTGTATTAGTGCTGGATGCACACATTTGCTTTAGTCTCATGTATTTGATATGAGTTTTGACTCGAAAACTATGATTTGAATCTGAAAAATGATTTTAAAGCTTACGTACATGTTGGATTCTTTGGTTGCGAACCTTTGCGAAATGAATTTTCGAAAAATTATTATTTATATAATGTATGTGTATATATACATATATATATATATATATATATCTGCTTATGGTATTTTCGAACTGTTTTCAAAACAGTCATTGTGAGGCACATATGAGACGATCTGGAGTGTTATTCCTCACTGGGCCCTGACCTCTTTTGTTTCTCTGTCTATTATGATTTTATTATCACAGGTACACAGACTTTTGGCTTTGGAAACCGTTCCACATCTTGACATCAGTGATGCGTCCTTTAGTTAGTGATGCCCATTTGTCCGGGATCTTCTTTTGTTCTTGTTAGAGCTCCACATCAGAATGTTGTTGGGTTATGGGTGTTGTCATTTGTATTTGATATTTTACACTCATGATATATTTTTGGATATATTCATTATTTGATTTATGATATTTATTTTACTACTTATATTTTAAACAATAAATGTTTTCATTGAACGTTTTAAATAATGATTAAACGTTTTGGGTAGTATGTTCTGATCCTTTGAGGCTTGTCCGAGACGGACCGGGCTCCCATAAAAGGTTCGCCTTGTACGTCGGTATCAGCCCGATTTTGGGTCGTGACAATTTAAAACACTTATATTGAAGGAAAATCCTTCTGCTAAGTATGTCCATTTTTTTGCTCATCAACTCCAATTAATTGTTGTAATTGTTGCCAGAGATCATCGAGTTGTGAGTGATTTCTTTAATGTTGTCAGCTTGATTGTGAATGAATGTGATATTCTTGTAAAAGAGCGAACAAACTCCAACAAATCAAGCATGACAATATTGTTGAACGGCTTGAACGTGCAGAAATTAGCAGTGACAGACGCTTAAATCAAAAAACTAGATTAAGAAGACCAGGTGACACTCGATGGGGATCACACTTCAATACTTTAAATTGTCTACAAGGGATGTGGCCTTTAATAATTGAAGTTCTTCAAGCTGTGTATGATGATGGTTCTAATCTAGGTACAAGAAGTTTGTCTAAGACTCTGCTTTTGAGGATGGGGACCTATGACTTTGTATTTGTTTTAATCTTGATGATACGTATACTTGGATTAGTATATGATTTGTTACTTGTTTTTCAAGAAATAGATCAAAATATTGTTCAAGCTATGTCTTTGATTGATACAACCAAAAAGGAATTACGACATTTTAGGGAGAATGATATATGAATAGGACAACTTCTTGGAGGAAGTGGAGAAATTTTGTGTGATTAATTCTATTGATGTTATTAATATGGAAGATCCCATCAATCTCGTGTTCGTATGAAGCGAGATGGTTGTGTTACCAATTATCGGGTGGAGATTTATTGCGAGCTGATTATACATATTTTTTCTTTCAATTATATCTTTTCTCTTATTACTACCATCGCACTAAATTAACAAATTTTCTTTTTTCTTATTTCTAAGTTCTCTATTTACTTATACAAGACACGAAAAATCATTTTTCAGAGACAAATACGTAATTACTTCTTTGCATGAATTGTCTCAATCCTAAGAACTCATTTGCGAATTTCAATATTAAAAAGCTAGTTCGTCTTGCAAAACTTTATCCAGAAGACTTTACTTGGGAAGAACTTATGGTTCTTCCTCATTAGTGAACTTATATTTCTAATATAAAAGATGACGGGGAATTCTCAAACATTCAAGATTTGTGAAGTCTTGCAAAGAAGTTGGTTCAAACTGAAAAAGCTCGAGTCTTCTCTTTGATATATCGTTTGATTGAATTGACATTGCTTCTTTTAGTTGCAATTGCATCTGTTGAAAGAGTATTTTCTGCCATGAATGTTATCAAGACGGATTTGCGAAATAGGATGGGAGATGAATTGATGAATGACCTTCTGGTGGTATATATCTTGAACGAAATTTTTATACCTATTGATAATGGGGCTATTTTGCAATGCTTTCAGACCATGTCAACATGTTGAAAATAACTATCATCTCTTAGTTCGAGTGTGCAAAAATAGTTATATAATTACTACATGTATTCAAATATTTAATTTAATTTTTCTATTTTATATACCTTTTTTGTCGTACACATCGCGGAGCGAGAAATCTGTCTAAACATATCAAGCCCCTTCTTAGCAAGACTCATGGCTCTACCACTACACACTGATACACATGTCAATTATTAATTCTATTGGTGCATGTGTGAGGACATGCACCAAGTTTAGGTAAGAGTTTTTCCATAAAATAATCTTTGTTTGCATCGCTACTCTTATCCTCTTTCTCATCTCTACTACCACGGAAAAAATTCTTGTCTTTGTAGAAACGACTTCTCTAATGACTAACAAGTGTGACATATATGATTGATAGGGTGTCAAACCCACCAAAATAATATAAACATGCTTAGAACAGTAAAATGAGTAAAACGGTGAACAGGGTTGAATTTACAAAGATCAGTGCATAAATGTTTAAATGACGAAACAGAAAAATTAAATAAAGTTGACAGAAATATTGTTGAAGCCGAAATTGAAAACAAGCAGAGATTAAAATTCGTAATGAAGAATAAAATTTTAGCAATAAAAATAAGAAGAATTCAATAATAAGACAAACCTAGCCAATGCATTTCCTTTGTTCAATCCAATCGATTGATCACAGACACGAAAGATAAATATCAAACATTCGAATGGATAGAGTTTTAGTTAACGGTGACACACTCAATTAACTAATCTCTTCTTACCTGTTCAATAGCCCTCAGATTCTCCGCAGACTATTTTCCTAACCTCTAGACAACACACGGGACGCCCTGCAAGGTTTAATTTATGGCAGCAATAAGAATTAAAGAGACTCTTATCCTAACTAGTGAAATTGAAAATGCCATGATTTATTTAAACCAGATTATTCAGTTCCATAACAATGAACAATGCCAAAATCACATAAATTCACGTTATTTGTTACCTAGATTAGGACTAATGTGGCACACTATCAATCCTAAATAACAGTATATTATCTCAATCAATCAACCAATGAGCCCTTGTTAATCAATCAACAAAAATAATAATAAAGGAATTCAGGCACAGAAACGGAATAAATACTCGAAACACTTTATAACAATTAAAACAAGAGTCTCACAACCTTAACGGATTGAACTTCAGAAATATTTCAACTAAAAAATTGTTTAGCTACTCATAATAAGGAGAGAAAGCCAAAAGATGAGTAATGGAGCTGTTGTCCAATGTTATAGAAGATGGAAGAAGGAGGGAGCCACAAAATAAAAGAGTATTTATAGGTGACTCCTTGCAAAAACTTAATTTTAATGTATATTATAATGATAAAATAGTAATAATAATGTAATTGTAATTGTTACAGCAGTAAAACTGAGTCTACAACCTTTAGACAAATCCTAAAGGCTCAAATCTCGAGGCCAAATAGTAAAAACACGCATCCCAATGCAAATAAGTCAAGCCCAGTCT
Source organism: Flueggea neowawraea (assembly GCA_948243855.1). Classification (NCBI taxonomy): domain Eukaryota; kingdom Viridiplantae; phylum Streptophyta; class Magnoliopsida; order Malpighiales; family Phyllanthaceae; genus Flueggea; species Flueggea neowawraea. The sequence goes on from CAODLS012752347.1 coordinate 6,798, forward strand.
TCGTGCCCTCTATAGCATGGTCATGCCAAAGTGCAGTTCAAGCTAAAACGCCCTAAAATAGCTCCAAATCTTTATGTTTCACTAACATTCCACCTAAAATACTAAAGAATCTAAAAGACATAAAAATACACAAATAATAATAATTTATAATGCAAAACAAATATAAAATGCAACATAAAATATGTCCAAAATACAACCTATCAATGATCCACAATTTTTACCATTTAATGACCATTAGATTTTAAAAAAATAAATGGTGAAAATTTAGTTTAAGTTGAAGAGACTTCCGCTTCGTGTAAGTAGATTTTTTCTCATATTATATTTAATATTGTATTATTTATAGCTATAACATATATATGGGGTGTTTGAAAGAGAGCACATTCGTGTAACATGTAGTATATTAGATATATTTGTAATTTTTAAAAAACTTGTATTATCTAAACTTTTTTATTATAAATTCTATCAATCTGCATCTGTTATTTACTACTCAATCTACTAAATCCAAACACACCATAGAATATTTTATTCGTAAACTCAATCAATAACTAATATAATTTTGATTGCATTAGATTTATTTTTTTTATAAATCAATATCAATTTCATTTGGAATGGATACATGAATTTATTTCCTTTATGTATTTCATCCAATAATGGTATTATGCAAACAAGTTATTCATGCTTATTTCTAATGTAACTCTTAAGAGTTTAATTTACTAACAAATACGTGATTAATAAATTTATAAACTACTTAGATATTTTTTTTAGAAAAAAAATCCACTCCACCGGATTATCAAACTAGTTAGACTAACCCAGTGATTAGATGGTACCATTCATTCTCGAATCAATTAGATTAGACCTGGAGAAAAACAAAGGAATGATATTATTGAGAAACACCCTGAATATCCAAATACAAAAACTTATGAAGAATCTAAGAAAGACCTAGGCTGATTAGATTTTTTTATATATATAAAAAAAGAGGAAAATGTATAAAATTTCATCTTTTTTTTTAATTTCTTTTCGTTATTGAAATATCCTTTGTAGTCGTCTGTTTTACTTGTGTGGATCTAAACTCCTCAACCATTTTGTTTTGGTTCGATCTCTGTTTCTTAGTCACTTCAAACGACAACATAAATGTCGTCGATCGACCGATTCTGGGACTCGATAAGAACTTGCTTTCTGGTTAAAAAATGCAAGACAAGTTGGAATAATGGAACTCGAATTCAGCGACCAACTGACTACAGAGATAAGCACGTCACCACCTAGCTACTGATTAGCCACCGCATGAGGCGGCGCTAGCGCTGTATCACTCCCCCTCGTCACCAGCTGTCACCATTTCCAACTACTCCAACTCCAACTCTAAACACTCAAAGAGTCCTATAAATTCCGGAGAGCTGAAAGAAAAGGCGGGAGTTAAAAGAAAATAACTAACCCTCCTGACTAGGACAACGAACTAAGCTGACGTGTAAACCGGCTGATACCCACTAACCAATCAACTTCAGGATTATATATTTTTTTAAATAAAAAAAGTAAACAAATCCCAGTTCTACTTAGAGAAGAATTAGGGAGGAGATAACCATTATATAAGATGAGTACGTCATGATCATAATTAACTTACAAGACAATTGGAAACAAAAAGCATAATTATGGAGCAGAATCTTGGAAGTATGGTGATCCATGGCGGAGAAGAAGAAGAAGGAATCGATTACGACGAGAATGACATGAAAGAATATTTTAATTCAATACCGCCCGGTCACCGCTTTTTTCCTTACGACGATGAATTGATTCTTGATTATTTGAAACCAAAACTCAGCAATCAACCATTGCCCATTAATCGTATTCATAATGTTGATATCTACCAATACCATCCTCAACTTCTCTTTGGTTTGTTCCTTTCTCTCTTTCTTTTCTTGATTCTGTTTTGAGTTTTCTTGAAGTTGATTGTATTTATTATTAACGATTGTTATTGAATCGTATGGACAACAACTATAAAAAAAATTGGTCGTCGTTGATTTTTTTTCGTTTTAAATAATTTCTTGCTATTAGATAGTATTGTTTATTGATCTTAGAAGGATTAGAATACAAAGAATCAGTCTTGTTTCATTTTTATTTTTGTTCCATTTGAAAAGTTCACTTTTTTAATCATCACAAAATTAACAAACAGATTTTGTATATTGGTTCAAAAAATAATCTATTCATATTTTAAACTTGTTTATGAGGACTAATTTATTAAGTTCATTCTTGTTTTCGATTAATATGTATAATCAATAATTATAATCAGTCTAAAGTGTTATTTGAGAATATTAAATTTATTTTTAGTAGTATTATTGATTAAACCTCTTAGCATATAGCCTAATTTGACCATCAAAGTTGATAAGCAGTCTTCAGTTCTTATTTATGAATTCATATTCTTTTGTAATTACTAATTAACGTACGATCTATCCAACCGAAAAAAATAGAAATTATGAGGGGAGGAAAAAGAAAAGAAACAAGAAATAAGGTAGTTAAGATTCATAAGTATTATGTGCAGATACCTACAGAGTATCAGGAGATTACACAATGTATTTCTTCACACCAAGAAACAAGAAGTACTTAAATGGGAAGAGACCAAACAGAGCAATAGGGAGAATCGGATATTGGAAGGCAACTGGAGGTGAAGTTGAAATTAAGGTCAAAAATCAGAAGATTGGATCAAAAAGAACACTTGTTTACTTCAATGGAGCTCCTGGAAATCATGCAAGACAAAATAAGACTGACTGGATCATGTATGAATACATGACTGACAAAGACAGTACTGCTAACTCCATTGAAACGCCTTCCCAAGATGCCATGAAGGTATGCTATTTCTTCTTTAAAAAAAATTTTGATTGGTCGTTTTATTAGCTCCTATATCAAACGTTTGATTCGTTAGTGCTGGAGACAATTCCAGTATTAACGAGCTACAAGATGGTATTGTTGATATCAGTTTTATTTTAGCTAAATTGGATATGTTGTTTGTGAACGCAGCTGGATGATGTTGTTCTATGTAAGGTTTATAACAAACGATGGAAGGATGTGGAGAAGATGGAAGAGGAACTCAATGAAGCCAATCCAATGGTTAAAGCAGTTGCCGAACAACGACAATTAGTTAATACGAAAGAGGAGCCTGTTTCATCCAATTTTGGAGAACAAAATCATCATCAACCAACTCGGCTTAATACCTCAGGTCATGACTTTACACATCCTCCCCCTCCTACCAAGCATATATGCTCTTTTAAGGCAACATATATCAATCACAGGAATGGATTTGACACTGTTAACAATAATGTCTACAACCAAGTTTTGCCATGCTATACTCCCACTAGTGCTAATGCAACTTCTGTGGTGCCATGTAATCAAAATATGGACCAGTGTTATTCTATGCAAAAGCAGATCAACCAAGCCAACCTAGTCGCTGAAAAACAACAACAAGAAGAAGTTAATATTGAAGTGGAAAAGGAGCTAGTTTCAGCCAATTTTGCACCACCATTTCATCAGCTACAAGCTCAACCCAATACTCCAAGCCGTGACTTGATGTATCCTCCTGGCACAAATTATATACACTCTTTTAGAGCAATATACAGTGAACAGAGTAGTGGATATAATACTGTTAATAGTAATGTCTATGGCCAAGTCTTGCCATCCTATACTCCCATTGATGCTGATGCAAATGCAGTGGTGCCTTCTCAGAACATGGGTATTTCAGGAGACCAGAATTTCTACATGGAAGATGGTTTTGCTCAGCCTGGATCTGATCTGTTTTTGGTTCATCACAGTATTCAGCAGCCTCCTCAACGTGGTCCGAAAGGAACATTTCACTGTAATCTGTAATTTTTACATCTCTGTAATCTGCAAATTTCTAGATTTATTCTCTTTTATTAGGCGGCATAATCTCACGGATGATTCAAATGGTCTGCTTATTTAACGGAAAACAAATCTTGCAGACTCAAATGCGTTTTGCCTACGACAAGCCGTATACAATATAGACCTTAATTGCAGAAGTATATGACCACAAACAGATGCCCAAATATGCAGCATTTAGTTTGACCGATAAATATGCTATATTTAGTATATTCGATGGTCTGAAGAGAAAATATGCAATATTTTCAGTTGTTAGAGCCTACAAATTGTAAAACTTGGATTATCAATATGTAATAGTGATACCTCCGGCGATTATCGATCAAATTATATCTGAACTCAAAAAAGAAAGAGATTCAAGATTCCAATTATCAATCAGCTTGACTGAAAACTACAGTTCTAATATAAGCACTAAGCAAGAACATCAAAATTGCTTAGCAAGCATCAAGGTTGAAACACAACTAGATTCTCTGATTTGGCATAATAACCGCCATGTAACCCAACTCCAGTTGCCAAATCCACAAAGGCTCTATCAAATTCTCAAGTTAGCAATAATTTTTGTGTTGCGTCAGAAAAAAATGCCAACCCTAATATTAATGGGAATAAGATATTCTATCTTAAATGTTCTTCAAAATGTATCATATCCTCCTTGGTGAATAATGGTTGGATTATTTAAATATCAAAGCATCTCGGCCAGGACCAACGCCAATATAGTGAATCGGTACTCCAACAAGCTCCTCTATCCTCTCCACGTATTGTCGCGCAGCCTCTGGAAGGTCTGAGTAGTTTCTAATCGAAGAAATATCTTTCTGCCATCCGGGTAAAACTTCATACTCCACCTGCGCAAGTGGAAGTATAACACTAAGTCAGTCAAAATCAGCACAACAAAAACCATGCATTTTCTTTCCCAGCATAAACACAGATTAATCATAAGGCTGTTGTCATTAATTGCATCAACTTTACCAAAATTCTCATCATACTTAAGTTTAATTTTGATCAATTATATTGTGTTACAAAAATTAGTAATGGTGGTGTACTCTGCACGAGGATTAGATTTCAAAATGCAAAGATTTAAGATGACCCAGAAACAAATGTAAGAAGAGATAAAAGGAAAACAAAAAACTTGCCTCTAGTTGTTCAAGAAGTCGAAGATCTGCGGGGAATGATTTAATTGGCGTACCATCAGTTTGCTTATAAGCAACCCCCAACCAAATTTCAGGGAAATCCGACAACACATCAAGTTTGGTGAGATTTAGAGAAGCAAAACCATTTATCTGGCAACAGTACTTCAATGCAACAATATCAAGCCAACCGCATCGGCGAGGACGACCTGTTGTTGTTCCAAACTCTTGTCCAGCAAACCTTAGGAGATCTCCACCGTGGCCCAAAATCTCTGTAGGGAAAGGACCGGAGCCAACCCTCGTAGTGTATGCTTTCACCTGCAAATAAAGTAAATTTAGTTCAACAAGCATTAGAAATCTACGACAGTCATACAGAGACTCTAGTACTGCATCGCCTAGAAATATGATTGAAACTCTAAAAGAAAAAACTCCATATTTGAATATGAACCAATGAATAAATTACAAGCATCATGATAATCCAAATATACAAGGAAAACTAGTGCTAAGAAAAGAAAAAGAAACAAGAAACCAATTAATTACTGACCACTCCTATGAGATCACCAACAACTTTAGGTGCAATACCAAGACCAGTACAGATCCCACCGGCAGAGGGGCTAGAAGAAGTTACAAAAGGATAAGTTCCAAAGTCAATATCCAACAT
>CAODLS012752669.1:0-11747 GCA_948243855.1 Flueggea neowawraea
ATAAAAGATTTGGGAAGATTAAAATATTTCCTGGGAATTGAAGTAGCTTGATCAAAGTGGCGAATTTTTATTTCCCAACAAAAGTATATTATAGACCTGCTCAAGGAAACATGTATGATGACTAGTAAACCAATTGGAACTCCCATTGAACTGAATCACAAATTAAGTGAGGCTCTTGGAGATAAGACAGTTGACATAGGAATGTACCAAAAACTTGTTGGGAAACTTATCTATCTTGCACATACTAGGCCAGATATAACTTACTCTGTCAGTGTTATTAGTCAGTTTATGCATGATCCTAGAGAAATTCACCTACAAGCAGTCTACTGAGTACTTCATTACTTGAAAGCACATCCAGGGAAGAGACTTTTATTCAAAAAGGGATTTGCAATTGATCTAGCAGTTTACACAGATGCAGACTTTGCAGGATCTCCAATCGATAGGCGATCAACTTCGGACAATTGCACCTTTCTTGGAGGAAACTTAATATCCTGGAGAAGCAAGAAGCAGAGTGTTGTCGCAAAATCAAGTGCTGAAGCAGAGTTCAGAGCTATGGCAGCAGGAGTATGTTAATTATTATGGGTCAAAATTATCCTAGAGGACTTGAAGATTCAATGAAGCAAACCAATGAAGCTATATTGTGATAATAAATCAGCTATAAATATAGCCCACAATCCAGTGCAACATTACAGGACAAAACACAGAGATAGATATACATTTCATTAAAGAAAAGCTAGACAGTTGACTGATTTGTACTCCATATGTCCCAACAGGACTTCAACTTGCAGATGTGATGATGAAGGGATTGTGTAACATGTTTCATAAGAACGTTAGCAAGCTGGGAATGGAAGATCTACATTCACCAGCTTGAGGGGGAGTGTAGGAAATCTCGGATGAGTGATCTTAGGAGATATTTAAGAAAAAAATAAGTAGAGAAAAATCAGGGTAATTAATATGTCCCTAAAGTTAGGGAATTAGTGCTAGAACTTCCTCGGTTAGTGTATTAAAAAATTGTATATATACATATGCTAGACAGAATTGAAAAGCACACATATATAGAATCAATAAAACTTCAACAAATTTCTTCAATTGTACATGCCATCATATTCTAGTTCAGAAGGGTACTAATTCACATTCTAGTTCTCGCCAGTATAAGATTACTATTTAACTTTCAAACCCACAACCCTATGACATTATGTATGTACCATAAATAAAAAAGGAGAAAGCTATTTAGTTCCAAATTTATTCTACTCCAATAGCTGAATCTGGTTCCTGTTCAATAAGTAAGGTTTAAAAAAAAATACACAATAAATAAGATTTTAAAGGAAATTGTGGCTTTTGCACAATAATGAGATACAGTTGGAAACCTTTTCAATAAATTTCATCATCCTTATTCCATCCTCAACCCTTTTTTCAGTGTATAAATCCAAAATATGTAATATTCTTCCTTTTTTTTTTTGATACCTTGAGAATCATCATCATATTGAGAAATTTGTACATAATACATCCCACAGATTTGGTTCACAGGCTGGAAACTGTGAAATAATTATGAAATAAGCGTTCAATTTCATAGCCTTTACATGTTGCTAGATCTTCCCAGAACAAGGTAAATCACACATCCAACATACATTATCATCATGCCAATCAACCACCAAAAAATTATAAGTAAAAATAAATGACAAACATAATGCGGCAGGAAGAAATACAAAACAATGAATTTTTGAGGGAAAAAAGTACTCTGGGTTCAATATGGTACCTTGTCAAAACGACAAGCCTCAAGTGCTGTCAGGTTCGAATTAGCAGCTTCATCTGAAATCAAATTGCTTGAATGAAATACTAAAGCAGTTAAAGCATCAGCTGCAGATTTACGTGTTACCCAGTCTGTACTACCAAGGCAGTCATGAATACTCTGCAGCAATGACTCCAAGCTCTATGGCGCAATCGCTTCCACCTGTGACAAGTTCAAACTTCAGAAGTCCAGAATTTGGCATGCCAATTTCATAGGTTTTCCAAGTAAATTCAGTTTTACTAAATAATTAACAATTCAATGCACAAAAATACCAGCACACTCAATTAGCAAAGCTAAGCACTTCTGAATGAAAAATCCAATCAATCATTAGTCACAGAAAGCTTAGTGAAACTGAAATTAGAAAACCAGGATTTTGAATTTTTGTTCCTCAACCATTCAGCAATGAAGAAATCAACAAATACAGATTTTTTAATCTTCCAACTGCTCTCAACATATCAATAAAATATCATTTTTAGAACGGAATATGAATTCCTAAACAGATATAAAACTTCATCCAACCTTCGACAACCTAGCCACAACTTCCAATAGAGCAGCTTTAGCCTGGAACATTTGGCTATTCATTAACTTACAAATCCAAGGACAAAGTTTCTGAAATGCTCCCACAGGCATGGGATCTCCTGCAGAGCATTCAACCATCTTTGCCACACACATTGCAGCACCCAACTGCACCCCTTTGTCCTGCTCTCTCATAGCCTCAAACAAAGGCCTGACCAAAAACCTCATGTTATAATTCCTTTCTCCTCCCCTTTTCAAATATAACCCTGATAAAACACCAACCACATCACAACATGCCTCCCTAATGCTTGGATCTGGATCTTTCAGCCTTTTAACAACATGGTCAATGATTTTGGTTAAATAAGGTAATTTTAGATGCTGATGAAATTGACAACAAAGAGAGAGTACATAGAGAGATTCCTTTTTTACTATAGGTTGGTTGATGGGGTCAGAAACAGAGTTACAGAGGGAGTTTAGGAGCACAGGGAGGGCACTGGGGGACAAGGACTGCGTGATAGAGTAAAGGCCATTGAATGCAACCTCACGCGTGTCACGGTCCGCAAGTTTCGAAAGAGAAAATAAAATCTTTTGTTTCAGTGTACCATCAGCCAAGTGGGTCAGGAGGGAAGAGGATCTAGAGATTTTAGGTCTGAAGATTGGTTTAGACATTTTGCGGGTTCTTGAAATTTGGCTGCTCGCTCTCTCATCTTGCATTTTGTGTACAGATTGAGAGAAGACCTGTTGGAGAGATGCAAATGGAAATCGAGAGGGGGGAGGATATTCAAAAATCTATGACAACATCATAAAATTTTGTCCAATGTTCAACAGAACTTGAGCATTGAAGTATGAAACTAGATCAAATTTAGGTTATGTTGATAATAGCACAGATCTAAATTAAGTTAATAAGTGATCTGACGCAATGAAATTTCAGCCAGAACCCGACATTTCTTTTTCCTTCACTACATCAATCAAATAAACAAAAAAATACATTCAATGCAGCAGGCATGACAATGCAGATTGTCAAATTGAATGGCACTACATTGCTATCTGGGAAAAATGATCAGATTCCCGTTTCCTAGATTCTCACATATTCTCCACCAATTTTTCCAAAACAAAATAACGGAGTAACTACCAATCTTATAACCGAATAACTAAATATAGAACATGCATATAGCCACAATAAAAATAAAGCATACACACTAAACAATCAATCAAGGAACAGCCACATCTCAAAGTTTATCATGCATACCAAGATTAAACTCCATTATAAATAATAAAGAATCTATTTTGAAGGCCAATCATATGCATGTTTCTCATACTTTCTTCCACAATTCAAGTAATCTAGGCAAAATAATTTAAACGTAACAATGCACATTGCCGAAACAATAATAAATTAGTCAAACCTGCAACAGACTAGACACGACCCCCAACAAAGCAGCTTTAGCCTGGAAATTCTGGCCATTCAACAACTTACAAACCCTGGGGCACATCTTCTGGAAAGCCACAATAGGCAAATTACTGCCTCCACCATCAGCAGCCTCACCAGCCGCACAATCAACCATTTTAGCCATACACATCGCGGCCCCGGATTGAAAAATCTTGTTCTGCTCTCCCATTGCCTCAAACAATGGCCTCACAAATAACCCCACCATAGCCCCACCACCACCCGTCCCCTCTGCACCTCCACCACCAACTTCTCCACTACCCTTCAAATACAACCCTGACAACACCCCAACAGCCTCTCGACAAGCATCTCTAACACTAGAATCAGAGTCTTTAAGTCTCTTAACAATGTGGGCAATGATTTTAGTCAAATGGGTAAGAGTCAAATCGCGATGAGACTGGCAAGTGAGTGAAAGCAAGTGCAAAGACTCTTTCTTCAGGGAGGGTTTGGCATTGGAGGAGTCAGAAAGAGAGTCATAGAGTGAATTGAGAAGCATTGGAAGTGCTTCAGGAGAAATGTTGTGAGTAATAGTGTTCAAATCTTCAAGAGCGATCTGGTGAGTGTCACGGTCTGCAAGCTTTGAGAGTGAGGTAATGATTCTCTGCTTCAACTCAACCATGGCCAAATGGGTTGAGAGTGGTGAAGATCTTGATGTGGGTGGGTTTTGGCTGGTGGGTTTTGAGGGTTTTGATGATTTGGGTTCTTTTGTTGAACTCATTGTCGATCAAAGTTGACAACTTGGGAGAAATTAAGTGTGTTTTCGTGGGTTGTGAGAGAAATGTGGTTGAAAAAAGCAGAGATTTTTCAGAGAAATGCAAGTTTAGACACAGAGAGAGAGATGGGTTTTGTTAGAGAGAGAGATGGGTTTTGTTAGAGAGCATGTGAAAGACGGAAGCTTGCGAGGTGAGATCTGGACTTGTGTGTGTTGGATTGAATGGAAGAGTGAGGGAAACAAAATGGTTTATTTTTTTGAAAAATTAAATATATGACTTTTTCTTTTTTTCCCAGCATATGTCATTTTGGCTTAAAATTCTACCAACTAATAAATCTCACACTAATGATGGTAGTTCAAATTTTTCAAATTGAATTGAATTAAATTAAATAGATTATAATTTACTTATGACTAATTACAATCTTTAATCTAACGAATTTAATATAAAAATAAAATACATTAATTAAAATAAATAAATTCACAAATCACCAAATATTTAGATAAGTTTAATGGTTGATGCATGTTCCAAAAACATGGGAAAAAATGTTAAAAATTATTGATACTATCACCGAAGAGTGTGATAGAGCAGTAAAAACTCGTTCTTCTTAATTAAAGGTTAACTAGTAAGCTACAAGTTACAACCTAAATCATATAAGTGAAAGTGTAATTATCAAATCTGAAGGGTTGCATGAGAAATAATGGTAGGATAATTAGATCTTTGACATTGTTGGATGTTTGTTTCTTACCTATTGACGGATACAAATAATTGAATAGATTGTTAGATCAACAATTTCCAACTTGATGATTAATGCAGAGCAATCTTGTCCGGAAAGTTGTTAAACAGTTTGTGTGGAATACACGTTACCAAGAGGATGTGAGGTTAGCAATCATATAAAGACTCCAACTTTATTCTTTCTTAATTTAACTTATAGCTTCCACATAATGGATACATTATTGTCTCCTATTAATAGGGCATAACATAGCATGAACCACTTTTAAGTTATTTTAATGTGATTCAACTAACAAAACTACAAAAAAACATTTAGTGGAACCACCATTAATTTGCAATTTTGTAATACCAGTGACCAATGTCAGACCTAGGTGGGGTAGAGCAAAGTCGGCCGACTTCACAGACTATAGGGTATTCTACCGATTCAACCTACTCTATTTCATCATTCATCTCTTTATTTTAAAGTCAATTTCATTCTACTAAATTCTAACTCTGTCATTATCAGTGATCCTTAGAAATGCCCTTAGTAAAGAATTTGCATAATTAGTGTACCAGATAAACACAAAGACTTTCACTGGTTTCACTGATTTTTCATGGTGCTTTAGCTTTTGGTTTTAGATCTTTTTGCTTGCCATGTTTTTGTTGACGATCAAAATTATCTAATATGTGAACCAATTAAGTAATTACATTAAGCTTATGAACGTGTAAGCAAAATTTCACATATGATTATTTTGCACCAAGGTTATTTTCCAAATGAAATGCAGATCTAATTTTTTCTATTCCACTTAGTCTTTATAAAGGTTATTTATGACTGGCATCGACTGGCGGGCGGAGGAAGAGAGGTGTTTACACAGTTGGAAGTGCTTACGGTTTGCTGAAAATAACAATACCTTTTGTTGGCTTTGTGCCGGAAATTGGACCTATAAGGCCCGATTCTTGACTTTTTATGGTTAAGTAATGTAAATATGTCTTCCATAATTGTTCTAGTTTTAGAGGGAGTTTGCTTGTTTTCGTGGCTGGTTTCTTATGCTCTCTCTCCTTCATTGAGTTCTTTCAGGTGAATTTGGTGATGCTTTTGTACACAATGTAATGAAGACATCTGGGATGGACAAACTCGGTTGTTCAGATTAACGTTTTTTCTGATTCTTTTGGTGGGCTTCTTTGATGGAGATTTGTTGGCGGTGGTGGAGAGGACTTGGTCTGATCGTGGGGGCTTGTTCTTTATTGTTCTTTGGATGTGTGTCAAGGTTTGTTGTAAACTTGGTAGTGAGGTGTTCTGCAAATAATGGCGGATAATTCAGAATTGTCTATTTTTATCGAACAACTCCAAGTAGAGTTTGTTAAGTTATCTATCACCTTTGCTACTGACAATCTAGCCCACAATGGCTTCTTTTATAACAAATCTTTATGTATGGAGCTTTGTCCCACCTAATTGTGTCACAAAAGTTTTTTTTAGCAAAGAATAGGAAAATCGGGAGCTGTCAGTAATAACATATTTGTGTTTGACATTACCATACAGGCGTTACTCTCTGTTGCTGCATATTCGAAGAGTCATAGCTGCACTCGAAATTTGACTTGGGCCCGAGTCACCAATTTCGTCACCTCAGCACCTCATCAAGGGCTAACAGCTCGAAACTTGATCAACCAAACTCTAATGTATGATACGAGTCCCTGACAACCGGGACTACTTGAGATTGCATTGCTCCCCTGATTTTCAAACTTGTGCCGCGCGAACCTAGGATAGCACCCCTTGTCGCTAGGCTACCTCAGAGGGGTTGTGTCACAAAAATTTGACACTAATATATTTCTTCCGTTTAATTTTGAGAAAGAACATATGGCATATAATTTCGAAGTTTCAAACAATTATATAATTAATAAGGTTATATTATGAAAAAAAAAAAGAAAGAATGATTTTTAAATTTTAAAGAGTTTTGATTTTAATATATTAAGTGTTAAATAGCAAAAATATATTACATGTTATATGAATGGAAAAGTAGAGATAATGACACTTTTTTGAGATCACGATATGTTAAACATATAATATATTATGACAACATACTTCAAACCAAACACACCCTTAATTTATTCTCCACATAATTAAGCAAAAAATAATTAAATTATATGTTTTAAATTGTAGCTTTTTAAAACATAAAAAAAATTATTTTCAATTAGGTCTTGAATCGAGCTAACGGCATAGGATATTTAGGTAACAAAAAATTAAAATTAATTTTCAATTCAATTTTAAAGAAGTATTTGGTTAAGGCAATGGGAATCGAAAATTTCATCCTACTATTTGAGAAGAAGTTCATATTTTTGAATTCAAATTGAAAAGAAGTTGATATTTTGAATTCGATTCTTTCAAACAAATTATTAATCTGGACTTGTTTGGTAATTAGTATTATATAATATATTTTATAAATTTAATAATAATTAATTATAAATAAATAATAAAACAATAAAATAATAATATATTTTTTAAAAATTAATTATATAAAAATACAATATATACTATATATTATGATCCCAAACAACTCTTAAAAAATCAGAACACCCAATACTTTGTTCTAGAATTTCAAATCAGTAATTTATTCATTGGAGCAGTAACCAATAAAATAAGCTCCTCTAATTAGTGATTAGCCTTCTATGCAGAGTCGGATCGACAGCAACAATAATGATTGATCCACCTTGTCTTGATTGACTGCTCTCTGACAAAATATTCAAGTGAAGACACGACACTTTCGTAATTCTAAATCTTTAAAATTATTTTGACGTTTGTTTAATATTTTTATTATTATTTTATTAAAATTTTTAATTTTTTAATTTTTTTATCAAAAATTTAAAATCTCAGTAAGAATTTTGAGAAAGATATATTCTATTTTTTATTAAACACAATTTAATTTTAATCCCTTAATTTTATCTATTATTTCATTTAATATTTTTTATCCTAAATTTATTAAAATAAAAAGTGTTCATTCAAAAAAAATAATTAATTAAAATAAAAATATTATATTAAAATAAAAAATACATTAAATTAAAAATACATTAAAATAAAAAATATATTAAAATAAAGTTCATAATTTCTTAAAATAAAATAATAATACATGAAAATAAAATTCGGTATTATTCATCACGATTGTTCCATAGATGCTCTACCAAATTCTCTCGGAGAAGATAATGTTGCTCACGATCACGAATATCGGTGAAACTTTGGATATACATTGTAAAGTCGGATTAGCCTCCTTGTGATGCATTCACTTGATGACCGTCTTCTTCTCTTGTCTAGTTTGTCACGGCATAGCTTTCGTCTTCAACGATCATGTTGTGTAATATGATACACTTATACATTATATTTGTCATATGATCCTTGTAATACAAACGTGTGGGTCCTCGTATAATCGCTCATCTCGCTTGGAGTACCCCAAAGGCTCTTTCGACGTCCTATCTAGCCGACTCTTGCCTTTGTTTGAATAAACTTGTTTTTTATCCCATCGGTAAGTAAATGTTTTAACAAATGTAGCTCATTTGGGATATATTACGTCTGCCAGATAATACCCTTGGTTGTAGGTCATACCATTTACGACGTATTCAACTGTAGGCGTCCTCTCTGTTAATACGTCGTTGAAGATAGACGATTGGTTCAGGACATTGATATCGTTGTTAGAGCCCGTCATCCCGTAATAGGCGTGCCAAATCCATAGATCTACGTTGGCCACAACCTTCAGTATAATCATAAGATGTCCATGGTTACCTCGTGTATATTGCCCTTTCCAGGCCGTTGGACAATTCCGTCATGCCCAGTTCATACAATCAACTATCCCGAGTATCCCTGGAAAGCCATGTTGTTCTTCGTGCATTGTGTGGAGTCGCTAAACATCGACAGTGGTCGGTTTTCTCAAATATCTGCTACCGAAAATTTCTACGACACACTGACAAAAATTCTTCAAACAATGGTTGGCAGTTGACTCACCGAGATGTAAATATTCATCAAACAAATTATCAGAACAACCATATGTCAACTATCGTATTGTAGCCGTGCATTTTTGAAGTGGTGAAAGACTAGGGAAACCAATCGCATCAAGGGTTTGACAAAAATAGTAGGAGTGATTTCCGACGGCCTCCACGATCTGCAAAAATAAATCTCTCCTCGTGCGAAACTTACGCCGAAAAATATCATCATTGTAGGTGGGATTTTCAGAAAAATAGTCATAAACTAACCGTTCGTGACCACCCACACGGTCTCGGTTAATCTAGTGTTTTGGTCTTTTTTCACGGCGTCGGTTGGAGGATTCATCATGTAGTATGATTTGCTGTACTAATTTCAACATCTCTTCTTTAGCAGGATCATTCCAAATAGATTGCTTGAAATTATCTCGAATTTTTTTTACTCGTCATAAGAAGAGGAAGAAATATTTGCAAGTGCAAATTCTTCCATTATTTTGTTTTTGTTGTTTGAAAAATAATCGGGAAAATCGTTGGGATCTATTGAAAAAATATTTGGAGAGAAATTTTAGGAGTGAAGAGAGTTTGGAGAGAGAAATGTGTGTTTGAAGTGAAAAAATGATAGAAAAAATATGTTTAGGGGTATTTATAAGAAAATGGGTAAAACTAGCCGTTAGAGACCAAAAAGATAATTTTCCGACCCCCAACGGTACTCCAAGATAATATTACCGTTAGAGTAAATCTGACTATTAGATTAATCAGATCCAACAGTCATATTTAAATAGTTTAAAAAAAAAAGAAGTAAAAGTCAAGTGCAAGGCTGCGCCTGACACATAGTCCGTTCTGCTACAAGAAAACGGGCTACCAAATCGGGACTCGCGATAACACGTCCCGATCTGAGGGCTAAGAACCGTAGATCCGTTCCTAACCCGTTACAACCCGCCTAAAAAGTAAGATTTCAGAAGGGAAAGATAGATATATGCTGGGAACGTGACATTAACACTACACACGTGTTGTTTATTTAGCTCTCAAATGGCCTTTTTAGACTCTTTTTCAAAGGTTCTTTTAGCTACTAAATACAAACCTACGGTTCTGTTTTGTTTTCATCTCCAGTCTCTGCTGTCTTCTTCTCCCTCGGACTTTCCCTCTGATTTTGGGTATGTTCTTCTTTGCTTCGGTTTCGTCTGATCTGCGATTTTTCGTTTCTGTGTTGGTTTAGTCCGTATCTTTTCATGGATGTTTATAAGATGCTTTGATGTTACAATGAGAAAGTTTGTTACTTTTTTTTATTGATTCAATAATGTGATTCTGATGAGTGAAGTTTGTGAGTTTGAAGAATTTTCGTCCTCATTTTGGGTGAGCACTTCATAGTTGAACTGAAATCTCTTGTTCATGGCTGGAACTTGTGGAATTGGTTTCTAAAGATTCCTCCTTTAGAGCCAATATGAGTTGACTTTTCTCACCCTTTTTTGAAATTGGAGCAAAGATTGATGCTTTTGAGATTTGATACAACATGTTGATGTTTCGGTGACTAGCTAATGCATAACTTGTGATTTTATTTGCTTTGGGAATATTGTAGTCATGTTTTCATGATCGTTGTTAAATGGGTTTTGGATCCCATGATTTTGTGGAATATTTACTTTCTGAATAGAATAGAATGTTGAAGGAGCTTTGTGACATCAAAGTATTCTGCCTAAACCCTAAGCTAGAATCTTACCCATTTCTAAGTAAAAAAGGTATGCAATAATGGGTGTTTTGCTGTTAATCCCTAGTGGGTTAATGTGGTCTATAGACATTTTCCCTTATTAACAGGTTCACTTTTGTCTTAAGTTGAAACCAGCATGTAAAGATCTTTATTGGTCTGTGTTATTGCTTTCCATGACCACTTACTTTCTTGCGCTTTCATAACAATCAAAACACTTGGATTACGTTCTTGTATTTCAAGATTTGTGATATTGACATTCGTTAATTTCATTATTTACCTTATTTTTTATGTTTATTTAATCTTTGCTGAGGATGTAAATATCGCTGCATTTCTCATGGGGGACATATCTACGATTGGACTTTCTTATGTGGCTTGGTGGTTCTGTGTGTTTCTGGTGGTTACCTTTTGACTTAATAGGTTGCTTTTACTTTTCTGTAAGGCATATAACCTTTGATACAAGGAATATGATATGAAGTTTGGATGAGAAGAACATTTACATTGTTTATGCAGATACTGCTTATAGCTTGAGTTAGTTCATCGGAAGATTGACAGAATTCAGATTACATCTACATCGGAAATGGTTCAGAAACTAGAAGCTATTAAGGTTGGCAGAGGATCCATCAGCGTGGGGACGACAGGAACAATCAGTGCCCTGATGACAAGGGAGCTGGAATCCATCAAATCTCCATCACAAACAACAGTACCGTCCCGCAATAAACCTAGAACTGTTCCTGTTTCAGTCCCCTGTAGTGCTACTACTCCTAAAAGAGGACATCTACAAACAAGAAAATCATTAGATGAAGCAAGCAGCAGTGGCATAGATCGCAAGAGTCCAGAAACACCTCGGAAAGCTAAGCACAACCATAAGAGTATCCACCGGATTCCAATTCTCAGCTCTGATACTGCTTCTTT